>CM065597.1:35196357-35360812 GCA_033119425.1 Bufotes viridis | reverse complement strand
GTGGTTGATGGAGCAACAGAGGGGCCTCTGCGGCCCATAGAAGCAGACAAAAAAAAGGGGGGTGAGAGGATATAGCTGCACCTGGGGAGACTTATAGCAATGCCTTCCCCACAGGTCTTATGGCTGACCCAGAGGACGGTCCCTGCAGCAGCGTCTGCTAATAGTGCCTCCCCCCTCCAGCAAAGATGGCGCCTGCCACGTGCCAGGTGAGCGGAGGAGAGTCACAGGACTCCGAATCTCCCCCTGTTCAGGTCCCCCGCTTCTCCACTCCCCGGTTCGCACAGGCCTTCTTCACCCCACCGCTACCTCTGTCTGTGCTGCCGGATGCTCTGGCCGCGTTCTCCCGGCCGGGTGCAGTCGTGGTATCTGCAGGCCTTCACCTCCCGCTCCCGTGGGCAGCGCGGGAACTCGGATGTCGGGAGAGACGCTGCGGGGGTTTCTACGCTCACCCGATATGTGCCGCTAGTCCGGGGGACAGTCTTCACTGCAGCAGCTGTAAGTATAGGCACAGTGGGGACTCAGGAGCCGGGCTTTAGCTGATGTAGTTCAGGATTCTGGAGGAGCACATCGAACCCACGTCTTTACTCCATGACAGTCAGGCCACGCCCCCCAGGCATTTGTTCCTAGAACAGATTGGCTGCTGTGGCACCATGCGACCTAGTCGCTGGCGCTTCCCCCAACGGCTCGTTACCACCCGTCTTGCAAGGGGGGAGAGGGCTGCCTTGTGTAACTAAGAACTGCTCGCGGTGAAATGGAGAGACAAGCGTGACGTTTACATGCTCTCGTCCATTCACGCAGACACGACAGTCCAAATTGAACGGGCAACCAGTGTAGTTGAAAAGTCCCTCTCAGTCCATGACTATAACCTCCATATGGGAGGGGTGGACTTCAATGACCAGATGTTGGCCCCGTATTTGATTTCCCGCCGCACCAGACGCTGGAATAAGAAGGTGTCTGTATATTTATTTCAATTAGGTATGTATAATAGTTTTGTTCTCTACAGTAAGGCTGGGAGAACAGGATCCTTCCTCAAATTTCAGGAAGAGATCATCGAGAACTTCCTGTATCCAGGAGGTTCCGTGGCCCCAACCACCAGTGTGGTGAGCCGTCTACACGAGCGACATTTCCCAAATGTCGTTGCTGGTACCTTAACCCAACCGCCACCCCGAAAAAGATGTCATGTCTGTAGCAGGAGTGGAATAAGGCGTGACACCCGTTATTTCTGTTCTGACTGTCCTGACCACCCTGCCCTATGCCTAGGGGAGTGTTTCCGGAAGTACCACACTCAGGTACACTTAGGGACGTAGGGACAGCACAACACAGGTAGTTTTTACAACCTGGCTCTAGGGTCTCTCAGGATACTAGGTTTTGAGAGACCCTAACACATAGGGGTGCTGGTGTGCTACAGCAGAAATGTGAAACGGTAGAAACATCTCCTTTCACTTGGGATAAAGTGCATAATGTACTTCGCACCATCTCTGTGTGATTTACACTTTACACATTGTCCTATGGGAGAGGAGAGGTTTCTGCAAGGAAAATAAAGAGTGAAAAGAAAAAAATAATTAAACAGGTAGCAAGAAAAAGAAATCTTGAGTTAGTTCAGGTTTTAAAAGTTTTGATGTTCAGGTTTTATAAACGTTTGTAACGTTCAAGTTTATGAGCCTGCTGCCTGTTTTTTCTTCTTTTTTTTTTTTTTTTTCCCCTATCCACCCTTTATTTTCCAGGTAGACCAACAGACCAACCGACGAAAACGCTGCAGCACTGATGTGAATTCTGAGAGAAGCATTGCGCTGCTGTCAGAAGACACGTGAAGTGTCTCGGTGTATGCAGCGTTGCAAGACGAGATTTCTCCTCTGCAGTACAGGTACGTTTGCACAGGCATATGAGCTGAGGAGAGGTGTTGGAGTTCATATGCTTTGGAAAACACTTTGTATCAAAAATCTGGCAAAGATGTCTTCCTCCACACCGATCGATTGATCGATGTGAATGGAGAAATCACGTTTGCCAGGACAAAGGAGCTGGGTGGGTATGGATGTTTGGGTGGAGCCCCTATGTCCTGGCAATCGCCAGGCCCCTCTTTTTTTTCTTGCATATTTTTTGGCAGAGATTTTTTCATCCACATCGATCGATGTGAATAAGGAAATCTGTGCCGTTCATTTTTTCTTTCAGCCCAGAGGCTGAACGGAAAAAAAATCTCATTACCTGTATGCTCAATATAAGGAGAATAGCAGAAACTCCTAATGCTGGCCATACAGGTAATGATTGCAGAGACCCTCAAATGCCAGAGCAGTACAAACACCTCACATGTGACCCCATTTTGGAAAGAAGACACCCCAAGGTATTCGCTGAGGGGCATATTGAGTCCATGAAAGATTGAACTTTTTGTCACAAGTTAGCGTAAAGGGAGACTTTGTGAGAAAAAACTAAAAAAATCAAATTCCGCTAACTTGTGCCAAAAAAATAAATCTTCTATGAACTCGCCATGCCCCTCACAGAATACCTTGGGGTGTCTTCTTTCTAAAATGGGGTCACATTTGGGGTATTTTTACTGCCCTGGCATTTTAGGGGCCCTAAAGCGTGAGAAGAAAAATGCGTAAAAATGCCATCCTAAAAGATACTCATTGGAATTAGGGCCCCTTTGCGTATCTTGGCTGCAAAAAAATGGCACACATGTGGTATCGCTGTACTCAGGAGTAGTAGGGCAATGTGTTTTTGGGTGTATTTTTACATATACCCATGCTGGGTGTGAAAAATATCTCTGTAAATTGACAACTTTGTATAAAAAAATGGAAAAAGTTGTCATTTACAGAGATATCTTTCACACACAGTATGGATATATGTAAAAATACACCCCAAAACACATTGCCCTACTTCTCCCGAGTACAGCGATACCACATGTGTGCCACTTTTTTGCAGCCAAGATGCGCAAAGAGGCCCTAAATCCAATGAGTACCTTTAGGATTTCACAGGACATTTTTACGCATTTGGATTCCTAACTCCTTCTCACGCTTTAGGGGCCCCTAAAATGCCAGGGCAGTAAAAATACCACACAAGTGACCCCATTTTAGAAAGCAGACACCCCAAGGTATTCTGTGAGGGATATGGTGAGTTCATGTAAAATTTTATTTTTTGTCACAAGTTGGTGGAATATGAGACTTTGTAAAAAAAATAAAAAATAAAATTCCATTACCGCTAACTTGTGACAAAAAAAAACTTCCATGAACTCACTATGCCCATCAGCGAATACCTTAGGGTGTCTACTTTCCGAAATGGGGTCATTTGTGGGGTGTTTCTACTGTCTGGGCATTGTAGTACGTCAGGAAACAGGACAGGTGCTCAGAAAGTCAAAGTGCGGAAATTCACTTTTTTGCACCATAGTTTAGAGAAAAATGTATAGAGAAATGTAGTTTTATTTGACAAATTTTCCAACAGAAAGTGAAAAATTTCATTTTTTTGCAAAAATTTCATCAAAAAAAGTAAAATATCAAAAAAAGTTAAAATGTCAGCAGGAATGAAATAGCACCAAATGAAATCTCTATTAGTGAGAAGAAAAGGAGGTAACATTTATTTGGGTGGTAAGTTGTATGGCCGAGCAATAAACGGTGAAAGTAGTGTAGTGCAGAATTGTAAAAAGGGGCCTGGTCATTAAGGGTGTTTAAGCTAGGGGGCTGAGGTGGTTAAGAACCAAGTCAAAAAAAAGTAAAAAAAAAAGTAAAAATAAAAAAAACACATATCACTGAATAAAAATAAAATAAATAAAATACACTACACATATTATGTATCGCCGCATCCGTAAATACCTGCTCTATAAAAATATCACATGACCGAACCCCTCAGGTGAGCGCCATAAAATAAAAATAAAAATGGTGTAAATAAGCCATTTTTTGGCACCTTACATCACTAAAAGTGTAATACAAAGCGATCAAAAAGGCGTATGCCTTCCAAAATAGTATCAATCAAACCACCATTTCATCCCGCAAAAAATGAGCCCCTACCTAAAACAATTGCCCAAAAAATAAAAAAACTATGGCTCTCAGACTAAAACATGATTTTTTTGTTTCAAAAATGCTTTTTAGTGTTAAATGTAAAAAAAAACCTAAAAAGTAGACATATTAGGTATCTCCACGTCCGTAAGAATCTGTTCTATAAAAATATCACATGACCTAACCCCTCAAGTGAGCACTGTAAAAAAAATTAAATAAAAACTTTGTCAAAAAGCCATTTTTTTGTCACCTTACATCACAAAAAGTGTAATAGCAAGCGATCAAAAAGTCATATGACCCCCCAAATAGTGCCAATCTAACCGTCACCTCATCTCGCAAAAATTATACCCAACCTGAGACAATCGCCTAAAAACTGAAAAAAATATGGCTTTCAGACTATGGAGACACTAAAACGTGTTTTTTGTTTCAAAAAGGATATTATTGTGTAAAACCTAAATAAATAAAAAAAGGTATACATATTATGTATCGCCGCATCCGTAAGGACCTGCTCTATAAAAATATAACATGACCAAACCCCTCAGGTGAACGCCGTAAACACAAAAATGTTGTCAAAAAAGCCATTTTTTTGTCACCTTACATCACAAAAAGTGCAAGCGATCAAAAAGTCATATGCACCCCAAAATAGTACCATTCAAACTGCCATCTCATCCCGCAAAAAATGAGCCCCTACATAGGACAATCGCCCAGAAAATAAAAAATAAACTATGGCTTTCAGAATGTGGAGACACTAAAAAATAATTTTTTTCAAAAATGCTTTATTATGTAAAACCAGGGCTTTTTTTCTCAGAGAAAAGGTGGTGGAACTCACCCCCCCTCCCCTGGCCACGGCCCTACCCACCCCTAGGACCGCCCCCTACACCCGCCTCTTTAGAGAACAGGGATGAAAGTAAAATTTGGGGGGGCTATAAAAGTCCAGCCCAGCAAAGAAACCCCCCAGATGGGGATGGCACTGTTAATGGGGGATCTGGGGATGGCACTGTTAATGGGGGATCTGGGGATGGCACTGTTAATGGGGGATCTGGGGATGGCACTGTTATGGGGTGAAGGATCTGGGGATGGCACTGTTATGGGGGATCTGTGGATCGCATCCACAGATCCCCCATCCTATAACAATGCCATCCACAGACCCCCCCACCCCATAACAGTGCCATACACAGACCACCCCCACCCCTTAACAGTGTCATCCACAGACCCCCCATTGCCGCTCTAGTACAGTTATAAAATGTGTAATTCAATTAATAATGATTCATGCTGCCCCGAATGTAGTATAACATTCAATATATCCTACTCACAGGGCTACTGTTATATCGTAACGCGGGCTGACGTCACGTGCCTGCCCGGCCTACTTTATGAATGAAGCAGGCGGCGCAGGCACATGACGTCAGTCAGTCACGCTGCCGCTCGTCTGCCCGGCCGGCCTGCATTATGATATAACAGTAGCCCTGTGAGTAGGATATATTGAATGTTATACTACAGAGGGGGTAGCATGAATCATTATTAATTGAATTACACATTTTATAACTGTACTGGAGCGGCGGGGCCGGAGCACAGTGAACGCACCGGCCCCGCGGCAGTTGCCGGCCCCCAGCTCCTCCTCCCAGTCCCTCCCCGCTAATACATCGCAGCCTGCGATGTCAAAATGTCAGCATGGTAGGTGGCGGAACGCCGTTCCGGTGCGTTCCGCCAGAAAAAAAGCCCTGTGTAAAACTAAAAAACAAAACCCCCCAAAAAGTAGTCATATTTTGTATTGTCGTGTGCGTAACAACTTACTCTATAGAAATAGCACACAATCTAACCTGTCAGTTCAACGATGTAAATAACAAAAAATAAAAACGGTCCCAAAACAGCTATTTTTTTTCAAATTTTCTATTTTAATCCATTTTTCCAGTAACAAAGCAAGGGTTAACAGCCAAACAAAACTCAATATTTATTGCCCTGATTCTGTAGTTTGCAGAAACACCCCATATGTGGCCATATGGTTTTTAGAAGACGGATTTTGCTGGACTGGTTTTTTTTACACCATGTCCCATTTGAAGCCCCCCTGATGCACCCCTACACAAAAAAACTCCAAAAAAGTGACCCCATTTTGGAAACTACAGGATAAGGTGGCAGTTTTGTTTGTACTATTTTAGGGTAAATATGATTTTTGGTTGCTCTATATTATCTTTTTGAGGCAAGGTAACAAAAAATCGAAATTCTGAAATTTCATCTCCATTTGCCAATAACTCTTGTGGAACAACTAAAGGGTTAACAAAGTTTGTAAAACCGGTTTTGAATACCTTGAGGGGTGTAGTTTCTTAGATGGAGTCACTTTTTTGGAGTTTCTATTCTAGGGGTGCATCTGAGGGCTTCAAATGGGACATGGTGTCAAAAAAACAGTCCAGCAAAATCCACCTTCCAAAAACCATATGGCGTTCCCTTCATTCTGTGCCCTGCCGTTTGGCGATACAGCAGTTTATGACAACATATGGGGTGTTTCTGCAAACTACAGAAGCAGGGCAATAAATATTAAGTTTTGTTTGGCTGTTAACCCTTGCTTTGTTACTGGAAAAAATGGATTAAAATGGAAAATTTTCCTTGAGGGGTGTAGTTTCTAGAATGGGGTCATTTTTAGGTGGTTTCTATAATATAAGCCTCACAAAAAGACTTCAGACCTGAACTGGTCCCTAAAAAGTGGGTTTTTGAAAATTTCAGAAAAATTTCAAGATTTGCTTTTAAACTTCTAAGCCTTGTAACGTCCCCAAAAAATGAAATAGCATTCCCAAAATGATCGATACATGTAGACATATGGGGAATGTAAAATCAATAACTTCCTTTGGTGGTATTAATATATATTATAGAAGAAGAGAAATCGAAACTTGGAAAATTGCAAATTTTTCCAAATTTTTGGTAAATTTGGTATTTTTTTAATAAATAAAAATGAAATTTTTCGACTCCATTTTACCACTGTCATGAAGTACAATATGTGACAAAAAAACAGTCTCAGAATGGCCTGGATAAGTAAACGCGTTTTAAAGTTATCACCACATAAAGGGACACTGGTCAGATTTGCAAATTGGCTGGGTCCTTAAGGTGAAATAAGTTCTCTGAGCGCCCAAATCTCTTTGGGTTCCCATACTTTTGCAAGGTACTCTTTTACTTTTTGCACTCTAAAGTTGTACAAAACTGAAATAATACACTGATATTGCTTAAAATGTTGAAAAGTGTGTTTCCTCTTTAACTTTATGTATTTTGGAGATCATTTATTTTTAGCTTGCTTACCTGTTCACAGTAACAGTAATTTTAACCAGGGGTGCCCAAACATTTGCATGCCACTGTATATTCCATGTAATTATGTATATTAAAAAAAAGTCCTGAAATACTGTATGACAGTTTTCACACCGGCCACTGAGGATCCAGGCAATGGAGAGTTGGCTTCCTAAAGAGGTTGGCCACTTTTGTGAGATAATTATATGGCACTTGCTAATATAGTCATTTTCTATATGTCATAAGGTATGCCCATTGTTTACAAAGACTTTTTTGCTGTCCACACAGAGGTCCTGCCCATAAAATGGATGCTGATGGTCATGTGACCAGGCTGATCACCTCTATATGATGCCCCCTCCATTCAAACACACAGCACCTGCCATTTACACTTGTTCTGTTGAGGGTTTAGTGCAGGTGCGGTATATTTGAATAGAGAAGGCATTGCATTGAGGTGATTTGTCTGGTCACATGACCCTCCATCAGCATCCATTTTATGGACAGGACCTCTGTGTGGACAGCAGAAAAGACTTCGTAAAAAAATGGGCATACCTTATGACATATAGAAAATTATGCAGAATTTCAGCAAAGACTATATTAGTAAGTGCCATATAATCATCTCACAAACACATGGCAAAACCCCTTTAAAGTCTCTTTTCTCTTGAAGAGATAAAGGAGCGGATTGCTCGTTGAGCTATTTCCCCCTACTACTACAGCAGGAGGGGGAAGACTCATCCCTTCACTGTGCCATCTTAACTACTACTTAACTTCAACTGTCAACTGCCACGTCTAGCTCGAGACCCTTTCCTTTGGTGGGAAGTGGGACAGCCCACTCCTGTCCAAAGGGGAGGAAGAAAATGTAATGGTTGGTTCTATCCTGAACAAGGTACTGCCATACACGTGACACCTGCTGGAGACCAGACACATAACATAACATTCCTAAATAAAATTAGAACACAGTACCATAAAAAAGATATTATATAAATAACACATAGGAAGCTAGACCTTAAACACAATAGTGCAGTGCAGCTTTGTGGTGCACCTATTAGGGTACTGCACAGGAGACAATAATGAGGTCAGGTTAGTTGCAACAACCTCACTGTACTTTACTGCAGCAGTCATTGGATAAGTCACACGGGCACAGTGTACATTAATTGCAGTTTCCACAGTTGGTATATCCAATTCCCAAGGGCTAGTCTTTTTCCATTTTTATTGAAAATAGTGCAATCTTTCTTTTCTGGCCTAAGAGGTGCAATGTCCATTTCTCTGAATATCCTTAGATACCCCAGTATCCTGAGTGGAATACAGTTTTTAGATAGTAGATCCTTTCTGTCCTGTTTGTTATGGTGGTAAACCGGAAGCCTCAGTGTCAGGGGTTTACCTTTGTCTGACCGGAATGTTCTGCAATCCCCTTTAGAATGGCCACTAATATTCTGGAAAGTCTCTTTCTTTCAAAGGACTTGCACATAAAACGTCCCTTTCTACTTTCTGCTTTTGTAATCCACAGAGTAGGAAGATTCCCTGGGTTTCTGCTCCACACTGCCTCGATGCACATAGGTCTGCAGCCCACAAAAGACTCACTAGAAACGTTCTCTAAGAGAGGAAGGATGGTGCCAACCGTGCGTAGCCACTAGGGACCTCCTACTCCATACACAGCTTGTGGGATATCTAGTACAATACATGAAATACAGTGACATGTTGGAATAATGATCAGTTTCAACCAACAATTGACAACCAAATTCATTTTGGAGACACACCAACATCTAGACCTTGCTGTAAAGCAAATAAAGCATTTATAAAAAGCAACAAGAAATCATGAACTTCCTGGGTGCTCTACAGAGGGATTCATGTTCCTCTTTACCCTTGCAGGCCATCAATCAACTATAAATGCCATGTATGTTAGTTCACCCTGTTGGACATACATTCATTTTTTGATGAACCCTCTGCTTAATTAATAAATTGTGACCTAATGCTAACTTTCATTGTCTTGCCTTTACCTCTATTAAGAGATTAAGTATAAATGTATTTGTATTTCAGAACACCTGAAGGAATCTCAACCGAATAAAAAGGTCAATGACCAAACAAAGCTATTAAGAGGAATCAATCTTTTCCATATCATTTTGCGCTTGTTATTTTATAAGCCTGTCATCACACAAAAACACAAAGATCGGACAAGTATCCATTTTGTCTTCGTAAGGTTCAGTGCCTGGGAATGCACAGGTAGTGACCATCTATGGGCTGGCCTGGTTACAGCTCTCTGTGATGGGATTGAGGATCAATTTGGGCTGATACCTCTTAGTATTTATTGTGCATTATTCAAGGACAAGAAAATTGATGAGAAGGAAGACTCTAAGGAATGGGTTTCTAAGAAGTTTCAAAAAATCCCACTTTGGCTTGTTACTTTATTTGTGTTCATAGGGATCTTGGCTTGTGCATTCATTTCAATCATTTTGATATATATTAACCATGGAGATTTTTTAAAGTTCACGTTATACATTTTTGTACCTATGGTTAGCCTTTGTGCACTACAACCGTTTATCATGACCCTTGTGGTGACTAAAAATTTAATTGTGACTCAGAAAGTCAAAGTGTTGCGAAAACTGAAGAGGAAAGATATGAGCTCTCAGTTGGGCTTCATGGCTGACGTCAAGACGGAGGTTGACACTATCACTTCTTACCTTCAAATGATGGAAATATTCCAAAAAATTAAAATCAGAGTCATCATAGAAATCACTAAATTGGACAACTGCGTGCCAAACCGAGTGGTCGAGGTCTTAAATGCTATAAAAATCCTGCTTTCTAATGAAGATGCACCATTTATATCCATCTTGGCTGTAGACCCTGGTATTATTGTTGAATGTGTCGAAAAATCAGACCTACTGAGAGGCATGGCGAACAATGGCTATCTGTTCCTAAACCGGGTTGTCACATTACCTTTTTCTATCCCCCAGATGAATTACCATTCTAAGTCTGGTCATTTGAATAATATAATTGACGGTAAAAATAGTTCAAGAATTCAAATAAATGAAGATGAAAGTAAGTCTTCTGAAAATGATCAATTATTGAAGGTTGAAACAGGCAAAGATAATCAAGACCAAAAACCAGATGATAATCAAGATAAAAGAGCAAATCTGTTAATACAGGAGGGACTGGAGGAACTGAAAGGTGATGAATGTCTTAAATACATTACTGACAATGTTATCATCATGAGGAAGATTGTGAACTCCTTTGTCATAACTATCAAACTGATGGTCAGAGATGATGGATATAAAGAAATAAGGGCATATAAGGTATCAAAGTGGGTGATAATGGCTGCCCAATGGCCGTGTTCCCTCAGCTGGATACTACAGTGCATTGAAGATGAGCAGCAGAGTGGAGAAGATTCTCAATACAAAAAAATAAAACTGTGGGACATTTATGAGATGTCCCTGGACGCATTGCACGCTAATAGGGAGGGTCTCAAACAGCTTATGGAGTTGGATGGGGATCCAGATACCTTCTGCCTACTACTAAAGTGTACTGATTTCACTGTGGAAGATGCCAACATGTTAAGAAGATACACTGTCAACTTAGATCACACCATTAAAAGGAAGATTGAACTTCTGCAAGGTAGTTGTAACTTTTTGAGGTTCAAGAAGAAAAAAGCAGTGACCAGAATGGATTTATTGGAAATGAGTATAGAGCAAGTCTGTGACAAGGTTAGTATTTTTTTTTGTTTGCAGTAATACCATGCAAAAAAGTGTATGTGTCTCTAGCATTTTGGGTTTTCCTCCCAAATCTAAATATATCAAAAATGTATATGAAGAATACTGTATACAGATTGCATTGTGTTACACTGTATAACTCTCATTGAAACCAATAGGGGATGTGTAAATCAGTATTCAGCAAGCTCCTTCTGGTTGGCTGGTTGCTTTTTCATCCCGGTCCTGCTGTGTACCCATGACCAACCGATCATCACAACTGAATAAGACTGCAATTTAAGAGTTATTAGCCTGAGATACGTAGCCTGATATTGCGCTGCAGGTCCCGGTGTAGCGTGGGTAAAGCTCACAAAGTCAATTTGTTATATACGTAGGACTGCGCTGCTGTGTTAGGGAAAGCTGAGCGAAGCTGGCCCCCCTTCAATCAGCACAAACAAAAACTTTAGTGTGTTTCTTTAGTGCTACGTTTGTGCTGTTTTGTGCCACAAAAATTAACATTTGTGCTGCTTTTATTTTAAAGATAATAGCAATTGTTTGTTTCAACATGATGACATCACCAGCCTCCCGTCAACAGCAAAAAGACATGAAACTTGCTGGATGGTTAGTGCTACGTTTGTGCTGGTTTGTGCCGTTTAAATCTACTTTCTACCTCCTTTTGTTTTCGAGTTATTAACCGTTTATTGAAAGGTCACCAAAGGTCACCCAGCCCCCCATCACAGCCAAAAGACACGAAACTGGGCTGGTTGGTTAGTGCTACGTTTGTGCTGGTTTGTGCCATTTAAATCTACTTTCTACCTCCTTTCGTTCTCGAGTTATTAACCTTTATTGAAAGGTCACCAAAGGTCACCCAGCCCCCCATCACAGCCAAAAGACACGAAACTGGGCTGGTTGGTTAGTGCTACGTTTGTGCTGGTTTGTGCTGTAGAAATTAACATTTGTGCTGCTTTTATTTGTAAGATAATAGCAATTGCTTTGTTTTGTTGCTTTTCTTATGATGATTTCCCCCATCCCCCCCTTCAATCAGCACAAACAAAAACTCCAGTGTGTTTCTTTAGTGCTATGTTTGTGCTGTTTTGTGCCGCAAAAATTAACATTTGTGCTGCTGTCATTTTAAAGATAATAGCAATTGTTTGTTTCAACATGATGACATCACCAGCCCCCTACCACAGCAAAAAGACATGAAACTTGCTGGATGGTTAGTGCTACGTTTGTGCTGGTTTGTGCCGTCTAAATCTTCATTCCACCTCCGTTCGTTTTCGAGTTATTAACCATTTATTAAAAGGTCATAAAAGGTCACTCAGCCCCCCATCACAGCCAAAAAACATGAAACCGGGCTGGTTGGTTAGTGCTATGCTGTTGCTGGTTTGTGCTGTAGAAACTAACATTTGTGCTGCTTTTATTCGTGAAATATTAGCAATTGTTTTGTTTTGCTTTTGTTTTCAAAAGACCGGGCTGGTTGGTTAGTGCTGCATTTGTGCTGTAAAAATGATCATTTGTGCTGCTTAATTTTATGAACTCTATTAACAGAGCTGAAGCATACTCACTTTACACAGGTAGTAAGACAAGTTAATGTGGACTGACATCACTTGAAGTAAGGCCTCTTTCACACTTGCGTTGTTAGGATCTGGCGTGCACTTCCGTTGCCGGAAATGCGCGCCAGATCCGTAACAACGCAAGTGACCTGAAAGCATTTGAAGACTGATCAGTCTTCAGTATGCTTTCAGTGTTACTATGGCAGCCAGGACGCTACTAAAGTCCTGGTTGCCATAGTAGTAGTGGGGAGCGGGGGAGCAGTATACTTACAGTCCGTGCGGCTCCGGGGTGCTCAGAAGGACGCCAGAGCGCCTCATGCGCATGGATCATGTGATCCATGCGATCACTTGATCCATGCGCATGGGGTGCCCTGACGTCACCCTGGAGCGCCCCGTGAGCCGCTCGGACTGTAAGTATACTGCTCCCCCACTCCCCACTACACTTTACCATGGCAGCAGGGACTTTAGCGTCCTGGCTGCCATGGTAACCATTTAGAAAAAGCTAAACGTCGGATCCGGCGATGCCCCGAAACGACGTTTAGCTTTAGGCCGGATCCAGATTAATGCCTTTCAATGGTCATTAATTCCGGATCCGACCTTGCGGCAAGTGTTCAGGATTTTTGGCCGGAGCAAAAAGCGCAGCATGCTGCGGTATTTTCTCCGGCCAAAAAACGTTCCGGTCCTGAACTGAAGACATCCTGATGCATCCTGAACGGATTTCTCTCCATTCAGAATGCATGGGGATAAAACTGATCAGGATTTTTCCGGCATAGAGCCCCGACGACGGAACTCTATGCCGGAAAACAAAAACGCAAGTGTGAAAGAGCCCTAAGAATGATTATATCTACAGCCAAAAATCTAAATACTAACTATCAAGAAGTAGAATAGTAAAATGTGTCTCAAACATTTTCATTCTACAAATCATTTTCAAACTATAGATCATAAAGTTTTCATGAAAATCAATGACAAATGAAGAACAAATAAACCCAAACATAGAGATATCCTTATTAGGTTCTGATTTTTTCGCAGTCTTCATTAAACTGTAACTATACGTGTCCATGGGAAGTGCATAAAAATGTAGATTATCTCAAGCTAAAACCTTTGCTACATATGCTTAACAAATGGTAATTTGGAACTACAAGCAGCTAATAATACAAAATCATCAGCACTCCATACAGCGTACAGACCTTGAGTAAGAGGTTGGTGCTTGAAGTGACAACATGGATGGCGCCACAATAGAAGTCACCAGCACTGAATGATATGTGCAAGAAGTAAAGCACTTTTTATTCAATCGTCACATGTGTCAAACATGGGTGCATCACTGAGAACCCCAACAAAAGCAAAAGAAAGAGGGTTAACCCTTTAAGGACCCTGAGATTTTTCATTTTTGCGTTTTCATTTTGCGCTCCCTGCCTTCTGAGAGCCATAACTTCTTTATTTTTCCTTTCACATAGCCAATTTTTTTTTTTGCGGGACCAGTTGTACTTTCCAAAGCCACCATTCAATACTGCATATGATGTAGTGGGAAGCGGTAAAAAAAATTCCAAATGGAGTGAAATTGCAAAAAAAAGCTTGACCAGCAGAATTGGCAACGGGATCTGAGGGGTTAAATGTCCTCAATCGGCAATACTGCCGATCGCGGATATTAGCCACGGGTGTCTGCTTGAAGAAGCAGGCAGCCACCCGTGGCTATGGCGCTCACATTAAGCAGGAGCGGGCGCCATCTTTAAAGACCGGACCTCCGCCGTACATATACGGCGGAGGTCCTTAAGGGGTTAAACTTGAATTTCACTTTCGGGGCCTCATTCACGATATAGGTGCGGGTCCCACCGCACCGATATGCCCACATTGTCTGAGATGGGACAACCCCTTTAATAAGGATATCTCTATGTTTGGGTTTATTTGTTCTTCATTTGTCATTGTTTTTCATGAAAACTTTATGATCTATAGTTTTTAAAATGATTTGTAGAATAAAAATGTTTAAGACACATTTTACTATTCTACTTCTTGATAGTTAGTAATTAGGTTTTTGGTTGTAGCTATAATCACTCTTACTTCAAGTGATGTCAGTCCACATTAACTTGTCCTACTACCTGTGTAAAGTGAGTATGCTTCAGCTCTGTTAATGGAGTTCATAAAATTAAGCTGCCTAAATGATCATTTTTACAGCACAAATGCAGCACTAACCAACCAGCCCGGTTTCTTGTCTTTTGGCTGTTGCGGAGGGGGGGGGGGGGGGCATCATCTTAAAAAAAAAACAGCAAAACAAAACAATTGCTACTATCTCACAAATAAAAGCAGCACACAAATGTTAGTCTCTACAGCACAAACCAGCACAAGCATAGCACTAACCAACCAGCCCGGTTAGTGTCTTTTGGCTGTGATGGGGGGCTAGGCGACCTTTGGTGACCTTTCAATAAATGGTTAATAACTCGAAAACGAACGGAGGTAGAATGGAGATTTAAACAGCACAAACCAGCACAAACGTAGCACTAACCATCCAGCAAGTTTCATGTCTTTTTGCTGTGGTAGGGGGCTGGTGATGTCATCATGTTGAAACAAACAGTTGCTATTATCTTTAAAATAAAAGCAGCACAAATGTTAATTTTTGCGGCACAAAACAGCACAAACATAGCACTAAAGAAACACACTGGAGTTTTTGTTTGTGCTGATTGAAGGGGGGGATGGGGGAAATCATCATAAGAAAAGCAACAAAACAAAGCAATTGCTATTATCTTACAAATAAAAGCAGCACAAATGTTAATTTCTACAGCACAAACCAGCACAAACGTAGCACTAACCAACCAGCCCAGTTTCGTGTCTTTTGGCTGTGATGGGGGGCTGGGTGACCTTTGGTGACCTTTCAAAAAAGGTTAATAACTTGAGAACGAAAGGAGGCAGAAAGTTGATTTAAATGGCACAAGCCAGCACAAACGTAGCACTAACCAACCGGACCAGTTTCGTGTCTTTTGGCTGTGATGGGGGGCTGGGTGACCTTTGGTGACCTTTCAATAAAGGTTAATAACTCGAGAACGAAAGGAGGTAGAAAGTAGATTTAAATGGCACAAACCAGCACAAACGTAGCACTAACCAACCGGCCCAGTTTCGTGTCTTTTGGCTGTGATGGGGGGCTGGGTGACCTTTAGTGACCTTTCAATAAAGGTTAATAACGCGAGAACGAAAGGAGGTAGAAAGTAGATTTAAATGGCACAAACCAGCACAAACGTAGCACTAACCAACCGGCCCAGTTTTGTGTCTTTTGGCTGTGATGGGGGGCTGGGTGACTTTTGGTGACCTTTCAATAAACGGTTAATAACTCGAAAACAAAAGGAGGTAGAATGGAGATTTAAACGGCACAAACCAGCACAAACGTAGCACTAACCATCCAGCAAGTTTCATGTCTTTTTGCTGTTGACGGGGAGCTGGTGATGTCATCATGTTGAAACAAACAATTGCTATTATCTTTAAAATAAAAGCAGCACAAATGTTAATTTTTGCGGCACAAAACAGCACAAACGTAGCACTAAAGAAACACACTAAAGTTTTTGTTTGTGCTGATTGAAGGGGGGCCAGCTTCGCTCAGCTGTTAGGGAAACCTCATCTCACACATCCACCTCTTCATTCACTTAGGACAGTTAAAACAAAAGCCAGTCTCCACATACGCGTCCTCCAGGTACAGGTGCTTCCTGTGTGATAAGAATCGCACTGATAGTGAAGCACCGTTGTTTTCATCAGTATTTCAAGTAGATGTAATATTCACATGGCAAAACCTTGTCCCAGGCATATCACAATCTCTCCACTTCAATCTACCTTGGGTGTTACTCCTTATTTAATATCCAGAGACCATGCTCCTGAGTCAAGCCAAGAGGCGCAATAATAGTGAGGTACCGCTTTGTTCTTAAATTCATAAAAGGATTTATTATACTCACGAAACACTTCTCTTGATAAAAAGCACATCAAAAAGTTTAAAACCGAGAGTGGTGATTCCACTATCCTCCTGCCCATAAATACCCTCCTGAATAAGACTGCAGCCTACCCGCTTATGCAATGAACACTACTAGCCTTAAACACAGCCACGTATGCATAAAACCTGCTATAACCGCCGTGTCTGTGACATCATCTGACAGTTGGTCACATGCACATTTGGTTGTTTGGCTAGCTGTGGTCACATTTCATTACATTAGTGGGTTGGCTGCAGTCACAATCATTTGTGTTGATGGTCGATCGTGATAACTATCAGTCACAACTATGCGGTTAGAACTGATCGCTGGTGGTGAGAAAGGGTCAGGGTGCAGCCACCGAAATTTGCAGTTGGTCGCGGATACTTTTGGAATTCTGGTATACACTAGGGCCTCATTTATTGATTGTCTAGGAGAAAAACATTTTAAAAACACTCAGATAATAAAAAAAAAAGAAAGCCTAGTCAGATAATCACTGTTAAGACAAGGAACCAGTGTGGTCAGTGATTATCTAAGCAGGTACCAGTGAGCAGAGACCAGCAGGGAGTGACAGGGTAACGGTGAGGGTAAGAATATTTTATAACTAATTATACCTTCTAAACAACCCTTTAAATAAACTCTTCAGACAAAACTTATATACTGTTTTGGGCAGGGCATACCAAGGATTCTAGTGGAGGACTCCTGTGTCAAGCACCGCCCCCGCTAATCGATTTGTAATCAGTTTCGCCTGTAGTAATTTGGCTGAGGAATAGTTCTTAATGTTCTGAATTATATAACAGTCTAGAATAGAGGAGTATTGATTTTCATCCCATATATCCTTCACCTCCTGTACGTTTTTACCTTCTGTCTTAGATTGATCATCTTTACGAAGAACATCGTGAAGTCTATAAAGAGAAGATCCAGAAGCATAATCTGAATGGAAAGGCTCTTCTTTACAGCAAAAATGAAGAGATAAGAAAAGCCTTGGACATGAATCTCGGAGACTGGGTGACATTTACAGAAGAGTTTTTAAGATTGCCTACTCCAAACCTTTTCTTTTAAGCAAAAAGAACAAGGTCTCTATAAACGTGTCCATTATATCCTCATGAATGATACATGATTTTACTCTGCATTTTTCAAGATCAGCTTTTTTTGAAAGGGTGTGTATCTTTCATTTTATTATTCCTCAGTGTAAATGTGAGTCTGTAGAAGAGAAATTGTGTGTTTAGATTTTTTTTTATAGGGGTTTGCTTGGCGTTCAGTATTGATAGCCAGGCCCGCACTGGGGATAAAAACCAGCCCTGGAAAAAGTTGCATACCAGCCCCACAGCACTGCGTCATTATTTACTTGTTTATAAAACACATGTATTTTAACACACGTGTGTAAACACGAATATGAACTTTTCCCCACAATAGCTCTTTTTTAGAACCCCCATTGTTCATATTATCACAGTAGACCAACTTTTCCCAACCAGGATGCCTCCAGCCGTTGCAAAACTACAACTCTCAACATACCCAGACAGCGTTTGGCTGTCAGGGCATGCTGGGAGATGTAGTTTTGGAACAGCTGGAGGTATCCTGGTAGGCAGCACGGCAGTGCACGGGTACTTGCGGCATGGCGGATCCGTCAGAACGCAAGTCGCCTGAAAGCATTTGAAGACTGATCAGGATCCTGATCAGTCTTCGAAATGCTTTCAGGTTACCATGGCAGCCAGGACGCTACTTAAGTCCTGGCTGCCACGGTACTCCGCAGCAGTGAACTTACCTGCGCTGCGGCCGCCGGGCGCTCCTTCATGATGTCACAGGTCCCCACGGCGCATAGATCAATGCGCCGCCCGGACCTGTGACGTCATGAAGGAGCGCCTGAGGCCGCAGCATAGGTAAGTACACTGCTGCGGAGTACTTACCATGGCAGCCAGGACTTCAGTAGCGTCCTGGCTGCCATGGTAACCGATCGGAGCCCCAGCTTATACTGGGGCCCCAATTGGAACTGCTGTTGCGCATGTGCAGAGCTAAACGTCGGATCCGGCGATGCGCCGAAACGGCGTTTAGCTTAATTCCGGATCCGGATTAATGCACTTCAATGGGCATTAATTCTAGATCCGTCATTACGGCAAGTCTTCCGGATTTTTGGACGGAGACAAATCCGCAGCATACTGCGGTTTTGTCAACGTTGAAAAAACGTTCACATACTGAACGGAAGACATCCTGATGCATCCTGAACGGATTTCTCTCCATTCAGAATGCATGGGGATAATCCTGATCAGTTTCTTTCCGGCGTAGAGACCCGACGGCGGAACTCTACACCGGAAAGTAAAAACGCAAGTGTGAAAGCACCCTAAGATGGAACTCACAGAAGTTCTTGAAGTTGAACTTGATTAAGTCCGGTTCAGTTCAGAGAGTTGAGTCTAGGGCCTAGGAGAAAATGAATACCATTAGATTGGTGAACAGTAGGAGAACCATCACGTATGAGACCCATCTATTGCACTTCATGTGGTATCTAGATGGTCAAATGTATAAATTGTAAGCAATATAAAACAAGGCTTGTGAGGCAGGATGGAATCAAGGCAGTTAGGACAGTCACTTTTGTTCAGTCACAATGGTCACAGCAATAGCATCATGGTATATTTTTTTACCTCTTATGAAGACATAAACATCCTGATGGGAAGCTCTGCTCCCAAGAGCATCATTGGACCTGGTGTCTGGTGATGTGATAGTGAAATTCTAACTTCTTTCTTCACACACACACACTTCACTGATGTCTGATCAGGGGCAGGCCGGACACAGGGCCAGGAGCCAGGGCCTTCTTCACACACACTTGACACTTCACTGTCTGATGTCTGATCAGGGGCAGGCCGGACACAGGGCCAGGCCAGCAAGAGCCATGGCCCTCACCACACAGTGACCACCTCACAAGCTAGCACTGCTGCACTACTGCAGCGCGCGGGCCCGGGGCAAGTCACGTGACATCCTGAGCAGCGCCGCACACAGCCCCTGACCTCTCTCTGCCTCTGCCGGGTCCGGTCTGATTCCGCCCCCCCATGTGTGAATGAATTGAATACTGCCGCGGCCGCCCGCCCCCAGCCTGCAGCCACAGCCTGAGTCAGGTAGTATAACTTACACAGTGACAGCGCGGGCTGGCGGCGGGCAGCTTAACAATTAAGTTCGGGGCCAGAGCACTGCAGCAGGCAGCGCAGCACTCACGGCCGGCCGTGCTCCACGCCAGACGCCATCACAGCAGCAGTGCCACATGCCTACACCGGTCCTCTGCTGTGCCTGTCATGGAGCCAGTGTCACCTGCGGCCGGTTGTGCGGCAGTCAGGGCTATCGGCCTACCGGGAATTTTCCCGGTATCCCGGTAGGCCAGTCCAGCCCTGTTGATAGCCTGTCCTCAGGATAGGTCATCAGTATCTGAAAAGTGGGGTTATGACTAGAGATGATTCAGTTTGATCCAAACTTATTTGCAGCGAATCGCGTTAAAAAAGGCTATTTCCTGGCTGCAGAGAGCCTTTATAGGGGTGTAGAACACTGTGCCTTGCAGTAACACGCATAGGGAGTCTCCTGTGGTAGTGAAATAATACTATGAGTCAGTATAACATGCAGATGACAGGCGTCGCTCTTAGAATCACTGCACAGTTCACTTATTTGGGCAGTCACGGGGCCAAAAAACTAAAGTATGAACTCAGCCTTACAGGTCAATGTTAGCGTCAAGAAGAAGAAGCGCACTCCTTTTACACCGTCATCAGCTGATTCCACATACATGTCTACAGAACC
This sequence comes from Bufotes viridis, assembly GCA_033119425.1. NCBI lineage: Eukaryota > Metazoa > Chordata > Amphibia > Anura > Bufonidae > Bufotes > Bufotes viridis. The sequence goes on along the minus strand of CM065597.1, from coordinate 35,340,620 downwards.
TGTTCTATTAAACGCTTATGCAAGTAGAGCCCCCGACAGAGTGGAGAGGGTGTCAGCAGTAAGTTTTTGTTGACGACACTGATTATTTTGCCCTTCCTCTGATCCGTCAGAACAATAACCCCCAAAAACAGATCCCGTCTGTTGAGCATTCACCTTTAGAATATATACTGTAACTGCACCCAATGAACGACAAATATATTTTACTTTTGCCACTAATACACGACAAAAAGGCTTTAGAACATATAACTGCACCGCTGCACGGCAAATATATTTTCTTTTGCCACTAATACTGCCACAAAAGGCTTTAGAACATATAATTGCACCGCTGAACGGCAAATATATTTTACTTTTGCCACTAATACTGCCACAATATATTTTTAATATATAATATATTTTTTTACTTGGAAATACTGAATGAGATCATAGATTATAAATATTCTTACATTCGGGTTGTTGCGATACCAAAATTTTGATTCGGTTTCGATACCATAAAAAAGTATTGCGATACTGGATACCATTCGATACCAAGCGATAAAAATAATTACCAAAAAAAGCCGCGTGCATTCCACATTTTATGGAACGTCCGGCCCCTTATCGAACAGTCCTATCCTATTTTTTGGGGGGACAAAGTGACTAAATGGTTGAATGGTTGAATCACGCAGTTTTTATTTTTATTTTTTTCTGTTACGGCGTTCACCTCATAGGAAATTTTTGAAAATATTATAATAGTTTGGACTTTTCGATATGGCAATATGTGATATGTTTATTTTTTTATTGTTTATATATTTTATATGTAAAATTGGGAAAAGGGGTGATTTATACTTAATATTTTGGTGTTTCTTTTTTAAACTTTTTTTTTAAACTTTTTATTTAATAACTATTTCCCCCCTTAGTGGCTAGAACCTGGGATCTTTTCATCCCTCGTCCTATTCACCCTAATAGAGCTCTATTAGGGTGAATAGGACTTCGCACTCTCCCTGCTGCCTTGTGCATAGTGCACACAGCAGCAGGGAGATTACCATAGCAGCCAGGGCTTCAGTAGCGTCCTGGCTGCTATGGTAATCGATTGGAGCCCCAGGATTACACTGCTGGGGCTCCGATCTCAACTGCCACTGTACCACCAATGAAGAGGAGGAGAGGGGACCCTGTGGCCACTGCCACCAATGATTTTAATACTGGAGGGGGGCACACTGCACGACCAATGATAATTAACGTCTAACACAGATGCAGGAGGCGGGTGCGGTGGCAGAATCACATAGACGGCACCCTACCTCTGACAGGGAGCTGCGATCAGCGGCAGTTAACCCCTCAGGTGCGGCACCTGAGAGGCTAACTGCTGCTGATCTCAGCGCCCTGTCATAGAGGTTGGGTGCAGGCTATGTGATTCTGCCACTGTACCCGCCTCCTGTATCTGTGTTACACGTTAATGTATCTGTATTGCATGTTAATTTTCATTGGGCCCCCCTCTCTCCTCATTGGTAGCGGTGGAACAGGGATAGTGAGAGAGTGACTCCTTTTCCCCTGTGCTGCTGCAGCCTAGTATCGATAAAAAGCAAATCCCAGGACTGAACCAATACCGGGACAAAAGTATCGATTGGGTAACAACCCTACATTACACATTATAAATATTGTTTTGTATGTAAAAATACTGAATCAGGTCATAGAATATAAATATCCAGGAGCTCAGTGTCTTCCCCTCTGTCCTGTGCTGCACTCAGACCAGAGACCTGACAGAACCACTTAAAAATTGTTTTTTTAAGAATTTGATGTTGTAACCAGTGTCCGTGGGGAGTGCAGGTTTTCTGATCATGTATTAGAATAATGATGTATGTATTATATTTTGTGATTTTGCAATTAAATAAAATGCTCGATTGGCTAATATTTCTCATTTGCTTATTTTTGCAAAACTAACATAATAAATGAAATCTATCTATCTATCTATCTATCTATCTATCTATCTATCTACCTATCTACTTATGTACCTACATACATCTATCTATCTAATTCATATCTATCTATCAGCTGGGTGCTCTGCAATTGTCAGATAAGATTATGTAAAGAATACATAATTTTACAATTTTTTTGCCCTATAAGATGCACCGGTCCATAAGACGCATCTAGGTTTTAGAGGGGGACAATAAAAAAATATTTTTTATTACACCTCAGGTCAGACCACCAATCAGACCCCCAATGTTAATCAGACCTCAGCTGACAGCCCCAAACAGACCCCCAATGTTAATAAGACCCCAATAATACCTTAAATCAGACCCCCAATCAGACCTCAGCTCAGACCCCAATGTAAATGACCCCCAATCAGACCTCAGATAAGAGCCCCATGCCTCTCATCACCCCCATATCAGCCCCCATGCCTCTCATTAGCCCCCATTATCAGTCCTTATGCCTCTCATTAGCCCCCATATCAGCCCTTATGTCTCATTAGCCCCCATTATCAGCCCTTATACCTCATTAGCCCCCATTATGCCTCTCATTAGCCCCCATCAGCCATTATGCCCCCATTATGCCTCTCATTAGCCCCCATCAGCCATTATGCCCCCAGCAGCCTCATGTTTTATAAAATAAAAAAACACTTACCTCTCCTGCTTCTGGACGCTGCCGCTCCTCACCGCCTGCACTCAGTCTTCCTCCTCCGCTGTGAACTGGCGCGCACAGTGTGAGGTCACAGTGCACCCTCACGCTGTGCGTAGATCTGCACAGCAGACAGCCGAGGACCAGGAAGCAGTGAGTACAGATCTTTCACCGCTTCCCGGTCCTCCGGTACTAAAGAGAGCTTCCATAATGGAAGCCCTTAATTAGTATTCGCCCCATAACACACATGGGGCATTCCCCCCCCCCCCACACACACACACACTTTTGGAGGGGAAAAATGTGTCTTATGGGGCGAAAAATATGGTAATTGTTATTATTAAAAACAAAAGAACGAACACGACTTCGAGTGTCCTAGCCTGAACAATAATCACTCTAATAGTGCGGCATGTAACAGGACACTCAATACATGTAACAGGAAAAGCTCATAAATCAAGCAGAAAACAAAAGAGAAACTGGAGCCCATAAATTTCCAAATTTAGAAAAAATATATAACTTTATTGTCACTTATCAAATAGATAAATGTTGCAAGGGGTAAGACAAACATCATCTCAGTGGCCTCAGGTCATACTCATACTACATATACTGACAGAATACATGATTGTTTAATAGTAAAACACATTCTATGTAGTAATACACAGTGTAATAGATAGACGATTCCTGGTCAATACAGAGTGGTATAGCGCAGAGCGCATTCATCAATGCTAATGATGCCAAAGAATATACTACTAACTCTAGCATGGCCATTAAGTCATGCCATGCCTGCCTCATAAACAATAGGATTAGTGACAGTTCCACCATCAGTGGTAGTTCGCAGTTTCTTGGGCATCACATCATCAAGCATAGAAGACTCACCTCGTAACCGGCCTCGACAAACTGGGATGGCGCTATCCCGACGGAGGCACGCCGAAACGCGCGCCGGGGTAACGCCATCCCAGTTTGTCAGGCCCCGGTTTACAGAGGTGAGTCTTCTATGCTTGATGTGTGATGCCCAAGAAAACTGCTGAGACTGACCACTTTATTTGAGTGGAACTGTCACTAATCCTATTGTTTATAGGCAGGCATGGCATGACTTACATGGCCATGCTAGAGACAGTAGTATATTCTTTTTGGCATCATTAGCATTGATGAATTCTCTTCTTGCCCACGCTGTATGTAGACCTTTTTACTCTATTTATTTATAAGGAATCATTATCATATATACACTTTGTGTTACTTGCATAGATGTATTTTACTATTAAACAATCATGTATTCTTCAATTACGGTATATGTAGTATAATTATGACCTGGGCCACTGGGATGGTGTTTTTTGTCCCCTACCCCCCTTTTTTAACATTTATCTATTTGTATTAAGTGACAATAAAGTTATATATTTTTTCTAAATTTGGAAATTTATGGGCTCCAGTTTCTCTTTTGTTTTCTAATTGTTATTATTACAAATTCAAATAATATAATGTATATCTATCTATCTATCATCTATCTATCTATCTATCTATCTGTCTCTCTGTCTATCTCATATCTATCTATCTATCTATCCATCCATCTACACCCACCAAACTTACTTCAAGTGAATGTGAGATAAGCTGCGGTACAGCGGTGCGGCCAATACACAAATGGAAAGAGCTTTTTGCTTACGGCTCCTTCTTCTGTTTAGTTTCCAGCACTGTCCGAAAGCTGCTGATCAGTAGGAGTGCTGGGTGTCGGACCCCTACAGATATTGATGACCCAAATCACCCCTATAACATATGTAGTGTACGGGAGTTGTAATACCCGTCACTACAGAAGGGTCACTTGGATGCTGTCGTTCCTCTCATTTATGGGGAGGCTGGTAAAAGTCCTATTCTTAAAATGCAATGTAATTTAATGGTATTTAATTCCCTGTTACTGTGAAATGTGCCATGTGCAGGCCGGCTAGGGATTTAATTCCAGCTCTAGTCACTAGAGGGAGCTAGGTAGCCCTAGTCTATATAAGGCCCAGTCAGGGAAGGAAAGGGAGTTCAGTCTACTCCAGGCCATGAGCCTGTGAAGTCTACACCAGGCCCTGGGCCTGGGAAGGAGTGCAGACCCTGGAGTCTGTGAAGGCCACATGTCACGGGCCTAGGCAAGTCAGCAGAAGTCAAGCTGAGGCAATCCCTAGAGCAAGAGGTACTGTAATGTCAGAGGAGGTACACTGCAAACTGGAGATTCAAGGATATAAGCCAGAAGTAGGGCATTGGGGCCTTGAAGAATAATTGCCAGTCAGGACAAGTCAGGAAGAAAGTAAGGTTCACCTGCAATTCAAAGTCCTGTTATTTTACCCTCTGTTTACCTTGCTGGATGTAAGCCTGCTGTAACTGCGACTGTACAAAAGCCTATTGTCTGCAACAAGAACTGTTTTAAGAGAGTGCCTTCTGTATTACCACTGTTTCAGTAAAGTTGGAATTCTGTTTCAAGCTACAAGTCTGCACCTCTATTATTCCTACTATAAATACGGTGTGCCACCGTTTACTGGCACTGGCGTCACGAAACATCAGGGACTTAGCCATAGGCACGTTAAACTACAACACCAAGGGCACCTCACATTGCACCTGGCTGTGTCCCTTCAGAACCCAGAGAGTGCCCCAGAGGAACAGCGTGCCGGCCTCTCCATCACTGGCATTCCCCAGGTTAGTTCCACACATTGCTCTGACTTGGGGATGCTACATTTTGGCGTCACGAACAGGATACGCACGTTTTACGGACTGTGAGCAAAAACGTGAACTTTGTGCCTTAACCAGTTTGCCAAGTGACAAAACGCCTGTTTATTTGAAGTGAACTTTGTGGACTGAAAAACATACAAAAAGTGTCCCTAAAACCTCCAGAAAGCGCTGTGCAGTGTTGCGCTATCAAGAGGAAGAAAATCGCCACTTCTAAGTGTGTTTTTGTGGACTTTTATCAATCCTGCTTGCTGTCATTGAATTGATGCATCATGGCGCCCAAGATGACCGCCGGCGCTATTGGACTTCTTCTTGCGCCATCCCTGACCTCAGTGGCGCGAAAATTTGGCGCCAAAACCCTCCAAGAGGGAGGAGAAGACGACCTGGAGGTAACGCCTTCCTTTGAGGATTATAATATGGACACCGCCTACCCTATACTGAAATACCTAGGGGCGTGCAAGAAACGACGGGGTGGAGCCTGCAGGAACAGTGGCTCACCCTGCTACGGGGTTTCCTACCTGAATCAGAGGGATCCGGAGCCGTAGTTGGAGCAATGGAGGCGACCCCAGGAGCAACTAAGGAGCGCCCTGCGCCCCAGCGTATACTCCCAGCGACATGGCCCAGACCTGTCCATGGCCACAAGCCGAGCCCTGCCGTTTCCACCCGCAGCGAGAAGGCTTCCTCCCGCGGAACCCGCGTGGTCGGCCCTGATGGCCGAGATCCGAGTGGCGGCAACTTTAAAAACTACCACTCAGAAGAAGTACTTCGAGGAAGTCACCAAGCGGATCTATGAGGATTCCAGGGACAGCAAGCCCCAGCTCGAACGCCGCACCGGAGTCGTACTAGAGTTTGACAAGGTCAGAGGATTTGGATTCATCCAAGAAACCGGCACCAACCGGGACTATTATGTGAATCGCCGGTCCGTCAAGCGCAGCTATCTCCCAGGGCGACTGCATAATCTAGCGGTCGGGAGAGAGTGGAGTTCACTCCCGCGGAGGGCCTGCGAGGCCCATATGCCACTGCGGTGACCCGTCCAGGACCGGTACCGGAGGACTGGGAAGAAACAGAAGATCCGGTGGAGGCAGAGGACCCGCCGGGACCCATCCGAAATACGTACCAGGAGAAGAGTTCCTTTCTCGGCCTGAACATCTTCTGGCAGCCGACGATCCTGGACAAGCCTCCCAGTCCTTACCCCTCTCCAGAGCTGCCGCGACGAGAGAAAACAGCCGCTGATTGGGCGCGGATGGCCCAGTTTAGTGAAGCGATGGATGACCTGCGGAGGAACCGCCATGAAAGAACCTCGTCTGAGCCTGCTGCAAGTGTGCCGGAATCCAGCAGTGAGATCTCCGCCCTGGAGGAGCGGATCGCTTCCCTACAAGCTTACCTGGATGGCCTGCGGCAAGTGGCAGATGCTAAGAAGACAGCGCAGCAGTCCAGCGGTGGTGAGTTACCTGTGACCCCTGTACCACCCGAACCCGTAGTCCAAGGTCCTACCGCTAGCGCTGAGCCACCCAAGGTCCGTGTAAAGCGGATAAATTGACATATGCCAGGAGCCGAGTCCGCCTTGACGGGAGCATTATGTCCCGGCCAGAGGAAGTGTCTACCCCAGCGCCGGCCCGTGTCCCGAGACCAGCAGCTCCTAGGTGTCCGCAACCCAGCGGGCCAGTGAGGTGGGTAGGCCCAATACCGGTGATGTTTCCAGCCCATTCTCTTTGGTGGGCACCCCCTCCAAGTGGCCCTGGTGCATGGCCCAGACTACCAGCAGCACAGGGCTGCACTACCTCTGATGAACAGGGATCCTTTGATACGTACCTGTGAGCAGGCCTGCTAGGCCATTTTTGCTCATCCTCACAGGGACATCATACTTGTTGCAGGAACTGTCCCTTTAAGTTTGCCAGGCTGGTAGAGCTTGCTGCCAGTTCTCCACGGCCGGTGGCATTTTTGTGAAGATAAGTTGCCACTGTGGAACCACTGCTCCCAGCCTGCCTCTTTCTGTTCCGGGACATCCTGCCTGCTGCTACCATTTTGGCGTCAAGTACTTTAACAAATCCCAGTTGTGCTTTTATTTGCACTTTATCCCCTTTTTAACCCCCATTTCAGGTTGAAAAGGGCTTTTATGTCAGCACTTTAAATATACGCAGGACTTGCCAGGAAGGTGTTACCCTGGTATTGTCAGAGTCCTGTATTGTCATTTTATATGTGTGCTGCTGATCGTATTTATTACTCAAGGAAGAAAATTTTATCCAAGTCTATGTGCCCAGAGATGGACTTCCTATGTGAGAGCCTCTGAGATATGCTTTTATTGTGGACTCATTCATTGTCATGGACTATCCTGGTATTCCCTAACATCCGCTGTGCCAGGTCAGCGCCCCAGTTCCACTCACTATCCTGAAGAAAGAGAGCGACGCCCCTTGTCACCGCACTTCTCCGTTACCAGCTGGACCTGATAATAATTGTCAATGCAGATGGAATTGATTACTGATGTGTATGTATGCCTGCATGTTTTCTTTGTCTCTTTCAGGTGAAAATTCCAGTCGGGCGGTACCCTGTTGGAGTACGAGGTCGTACTCAGCTTAAAGCAGCGGGGTATGTAGTGTACGGGAGTTGTAATACCCGTCACTACAGAAGGGTCACTTGGATGCTGTCGTTCCTCTCATTTATGGGGAGGCTGGTAAAAGTCCTATTCTTAAAATGCAATGTAATTTAATGGTATTTAATTCCCTGTTACTGTGAAATGTGCCATGTGCAGGCCGGCTAGGGATTTAATTCCAGCTCTAGTCACTAGAGGGAGCTAGGTAGCCCTAGTCTATATAAGGCCCAGTCAGGGAAGGAAAGGGAGTTCAGTCTACTCCAGGCCATGAGCCTGTGAAGTCTACACCAGGCCTTGGGCCTGGGAAGGAGTGCAGACCCTGGAGTCTGTGAAGGCCACATGTCACGGGCCTAAGCAAGTCAGCAGAAGCCAAGCTGAGGCAATCCCTAGAGCAAGAGGTACTGTAATGTCAGAGGAGGTACACTGCAAACTGGAGATTCAAGGATATAAGCCAGAAGTAGGGCACTGGGGCCTTGAAGAATAATTGCCAGTCAGGACAAGTCAGGAAGAAAGTAAGGTTCACCTGCAATTCAAAGTCCTGTTATTTTACCCTCTGTTTACCTTGCTGGATGTAAGCCTGCTGTAACTGCGACTGTACAAAAGCCTTTTGTCTGCAAAAAGAACTGTTTTAAGAGAGTGCCTTCTGTATTACCACTGTTTCAGTAAAGTTGGAATTCTGTTTCAAGCTACAAGTCTGCACCTCTATTATTCCTACTATAAATACGGTGTGCCACCGTTACTGGCACTGGCGTCACGAAACATCAGGGACTTAGCCATAGGCACGTTAAACTACAACACCAAGGGCACCTCACCTTGCACCTGGCTGTGTCCCTTCCGAACCCAGAGAGTGCCCCAGAGGAACAGCGTGCCGGCCTCTCCATCACTGGCATTCCCCAGGTTAGTTCCACACATTGCCCTGACTTGGGGGATGCTACACATACTGTGCATGTATACATTATATTTACATTACATGCGCAAGGCAATCACAATAAAACAATCTATTAAAGGGAAACATATAGAAATTGTACCTTAAAGACAGGGGAGTATAACATTTCCTCCCCTGACATGCTGTGACAAAGTATTAAAATAAAAACTTTTGAATGTTTAAAAATGCAAGTTAGGTCAACATGAAGCATGGAGGGGCTGCTCTTATGTACCAGGGATCAGAAAATACAGTTAGGGCTCTGTCACACGAGCAGATGCCGTGCGGGTAATCCACTGCGTGAAAGACATCCAAGCCCCGTTCCGGACAGCAGAAACACGGAGCGTTAACATGATTAATAATGCTCCGTGCCTCTCTGTGAACTTTTTACTACAAAATTACAGTGAGATAAAGATGTCACTGTGATTTTGTAGCAAAGAGGTCACAGAGAGGCACGGAGCATTATCAATCATGTTAATGCGCCGTGTCTCTGCTGTCCAGAGCGCGGCTTGGCTCTCTTTCACGCAGCAGATTACCCGCACGGCATCTGCTCGTGTGAAAGAGCCATAAGCGTGATTTTTCGTGTGGCATAAATACAATGAATACTACTGTATGTGTGATTTCTTCTGTGTAATGTGGTTAGTGTAAGTGGTATGTGCAATATGTGTTCTATGTGCATGTGGCATGAGCGCAGCATGGGTAATCATGCATCAGTTCAGATCAGCTCCTCATGCGCTGACTTCTTGGTGAGCTTTAGCTGGGTGCTCTGCAATTGTCAGATAAGATTATGTAAAGAATACAACAGAAGAATGAGAGCAACGGAAGGGCCGGATTTGACAAAAAAAAAATAAAATCATGTATGCTCTTTTTGGCAGAATCTGCAACGAAGACAGCAAAATGAGCCTCCAAAGCAGATGTGTGCATGCCCTCTTTAAACCAATTAAGACTGCATTGCTTAATCAGTCTGAATTGTTAATGGCCAAGCAGCAGCAGCAGACTGGCTAAACAGTGTGGTCCTAATTCGTTTGAAGGGGTTGTCCAAGTTATTTAAAAAAAAATATATAGTATTGTAAATCTGATGGTCAGCAATATATGCATACGCTAAGCAAGTTTTAGGCAAAAAAAAATTCTAATTCCTTATTTCCCTGGTTCTCTTCTGGCCCTTTGCTTACCTGCAATAACAGCAATCTCTGCCCCTCCCTCTGCTCTGCCAAGGGAGTGAATAAAAGTGCTGCCCTGAGTGAAATGTCTGACTGCTAGGATCCTCAGCAGTATGTTGTATGTGTAGGACTATAAGTCCCAGCTGCATAATGACACTGCTGATACACACAGGATCTTCCACTACCTGTTCTTGTGCAATGCTCTGCAGAACTCCTCCAGTCTGTCAACTCTGTGTCTGCAGGATGAGGAGGGCAGATCCTGTGTCTCTTCATTGCCCCCAGCTGCTCAGCAAAGCCTCCAGCCCTGAGTCTGTACTGTTGATGGTAGAAGGGGTTAATCTTTCCTGAAGAATCCAGTGGGAGGGAGACACAGGGCAGACAGCAGCAGACAGCAGTGCAGGGGGGCATGACCAGTGCACAGTGACTTATGGTGCACAGACACAGACCTGCTCCTCAGGCTTGTGTACCAGACTTTATCAGAGCAGGGAGAGAAGCTGACATCACAGGTCATGTGACCCTCAGTGAGATCTGAGAAAAGAGCCACTGCGGATGAAGTAAGTGAATTGTAAACCCCTTACATTTGCTTAGTTAGAAACATCCAAAGAACAAAAAAATTACTCGGGCAACCCCTTTAATGAGAGCCCACTGCAGCTGCTGCACTGCAACCGCACAAGCGTTGCATCCTCTTCGCTATTATCTGCACACCGTCTAGCTTGTATCGTTGGCGCAGTGTAATAACAATAGTTCTTCCATTCAAGTGAACGGAAGAAGAATTTGTAATTACACTGTACCACCGATACAAGTTAGAAGGCAAGCAGTCAAATAGTGAAGAGAATGCTGCAACTAGAAATGGCCTTCCGGTTCACCCGGCGGTCGTTTTGCAGCAAATTTTCGCATTCGCGATTTGCTGAACATGCGAACATGTGGTGATATTCGCGTGCGCCATTTTTTTTGCATTGCGCCGAACTTTGACCCATAACACATCCATCAGGTGGGACAGGACAGCCAATTGAGAAGTTTTAGCACATGGACACACCTCCAACCCTATAACAGAACCCAATCTGGCAGACATTTTACATTATGTGTTTTGCCAGTGTAGGGAGAGGTTGCATTTTGGAGCAGAGACAGGCTGTTAGGAACTTAGGGACACCAAACGCTACCTAATGGTAAAGTTGTGCTATCGATAGGTGTGATACACAGAGGGGTGTGATATACTTATATTATACTTTCTAACATAGAAATTATATCATAGTGCATTTGTATGCTTCCAGAAAATGCTGATTGAGTGCTGCAATCTATCAGCATCCAGAAAATAGTGATTGAGGTTTTTCATATACCTGCATCCCCAAAATACAGATTGCGGGTTTTAATATTATAATAATAATAACATTTATTTATATAGCACCACCATATTCTTCAGCGCTTTACATATTCATAGGGTTCATGTACAAAACAAAAGTAACTGGCTAATATGCGACTGAAACACTAGGAGTTAGGGCTCTGCTCGCAAGAGCTTACAATCTATGAGGAATGGGGGGTGACACATAAGCTAGTTGACTGTGTGAGAAGTAGGATTTGTAACCATAATTAAACTGACAGGAGTGGTGCCGGCCGATCTGCTTCGGGTTTTGGACTACTAGAGGATCGAGTTTAGGCCAGAGGAGTTGGTGGGGAAGAGGTTTAGTCCTGGAAAAGTCATTTTAGGAGGCTTGATAAGCCTGCCTGAAAAGATGTGTTTTTAAGGCACATTTAAAGGTGGAGAAGTTGTGAATTGACCTTATATTCCGGGGATGAGTATTCCACAAGTAGGTGCAGCTCGAGAAAAGTCTTGAAGACAGGAGTGAAAGGTACGAATTATGGAGGTTCCTTAATCTTAGGTCGCTAACAGAACGGAGAGCACAAGTAGGGTGGTAGACGGAAATGAGGGAGGAGATGTATGGAGGTGCAGCACTGTGGAGAGCTTTGTGGGTGAAGGTGAGAAGTTTGAACTGTATTCTGTGGTGGATGGGCAGCCAGTGAGGTGACTGGCACAGACTAGTAGCATCAGTGTAGCGGGTGGATAGATAGATGAGCCTCGCTGCAGCATTAAAGGGGTATTCCCATCTTATTGATCATGGTTAATCCTGTTAACCATGTCCCAATGATTATTTTTGTAATTGGTTTCTATTACCCAAAACCTACAGTTTCTGAAAAATTTACCTTTATCTGCCCTGTTGTTTATGCCTGGTATCCCCTGGTTACGGCCACATAAGTTAGAATCGCTGCTGCGGGCCGCGCCTGCGCAGTGCATGCTTCTTTCTTCCTGCTATAATCAAGTACGCGCACGCAGCCTATGGGCCACGCCTGCGCAGTAGTTATCCCAGCCAGCGGTGTCTGCTCAGAGCCGCGCATGCCAAAGGCGGACTGAGCAGTCGGACACTTCCGTGACGTCTTCAGCCTGAACTTTACTAAGTGCCCCCAGTGCCTATTGTGTATAAATAAATGATCCCCCCATGCGGCCATATGCCCCCCCCCCTGCCCCCTCCGTTCCTCCTCCTTCTCCTCCTCATTGTGCCAGGTGCCCCCTCTGCTCCGATCCTCCTGCTGCTGCCGGCTCTGTTCAGCAGCGAGTGTTAGCTGTAACTATCTATGGGCATTTAACCCCATAGATGCCGCGGTCAGCAGCCGCCCGCGGCATCCATGTGGTTAAGAGGGAGGAAGCTCCCTTTCTGTGCCATGCCGCCGCTGCTGCTGCTGCGATCGCAGCGGCGGGATGGTTTCCATAGCAACCGGGCGCCTTGCTAAGGCGTCCTGGGTTGTTAGTTAGTTTAAGGCTGATGAGACCCTGAGGGTCTCATCAGCCTTAGTGTAAATAAAGCACTGACTATACAGTGCATTGCAATAGATGACTATTGTAATGCACTGTACTGTGATCAGGCCCACTGGATCTTCAGGATCCAGATGGGTCTTGATAAGTAAAAAAAAAAAAGTGTAAAAAAAATGTGAAAAAAAGTGAAAAAATAAATAAAAAAGTAAAATAAAATAAAAATGGTATGTACTCAAATCCATTTGTCATAAAAAATAAAAAAAAAATATAAAAATACACATAATTGGTATCGCCACATCCTTAAAAAACAGATCTATAAAAATATCACATGACCCAAAAACCAGGTAAAAAAAGCCATTTTTTGTCACCTTACATCACAAAAATTCCAATACAAACTGATAAAAAAGGCATATGTCCCCCAAAATAATACCAATAAAACCGTCACCTCATCCTGAAAAAAATGAGCCCTTACCTAAAACAATCGCCCCAAAAAAAAAAATATGGCTCTTAGAATAAAACATGATTTTTTTTTCAAAAATGCTTTTTTGTGTTAAATGTAAAAAAAAATTAAAAAGTAAACATATTAGGTATCGTCGCGTCCGTAAGAACCTGCTCTATGAAAATACTACATGACCTAACACCTCAAGTGAACTCTGTAAAAAAATTAAATAAAAACTTTGTCAAAAAGCCATTTTTTGTCACCTTATATCACAAAAAGTGTAATAGCAAGCGTTTAAAAAGTCATATGACCCCCAAAATAGTGCCAATCTAGCCGTCACCTCATCCCACAAAAATGATACCCAACCTGAGACAATCGCGTAAAAACTGAAAAAACTATGGCTCTCAGACTATGGAGACACTAAAACATGATTTTTTTTGTTTCAAAAATGATATTATTGCGTAAAACCTAAATAAATTTAAAAAAGGTATACATATTAGGTATCACCGCATCCGTAAGGACCTGCTCTATAAAAATATCACATGACCTAACCCCTTAAGTGAATACTGTAAAAAAAATTTAATAAAAACAGTGCCTAAGAAAAGCCATTTTTGTCAACTTACATCACAAAAATTACAACACCAAGCGATCACAAAGGCGTATGCCCCCCAAAATAGTACCAATCAAACCAACACCTCATCCCGCAAAAATGATACCCAACCTGAGACAATCGCGTAAAAACTGAAAAAAACTATGGCTCTCAAACTATGGAGACACTAAAACATGATTTTTTTTTTGTTTCAAAGATTATATTATTGTGTAAAACCTAAATACATTAAAAAAAGGTATACATATTAGGTGTCGCCACGTCTGTAACAACCTGCTCTATAAAAATATCACATGATCTACCCTGTCAGATGAATCTTGTAAAAAAATAAAAAATAAAAACTGTGCTAAACAGCCCTTTTTTGATTACCTTGCTTCACAAAAACGTAATACAGTGCAATTAAAAATCATATGTACCCCAAAACAGTACCAATAAAATTGGCACCTTATTCCCTAGTTTCCAAAATGGGGTCAATTTTTGGGAGTTTTTACTCTAAGGGTGCATCAGGGGGCTTCAAATGGGACACGGCATCTAAAAATCAGTCCAGCAAAATCTGCCTTCAAAAAACCATATGGCGCTCCTTTCTTTCTGTGCCCTTCCGTCCGCCCTTTTATCAGTTTACGACCACATGTGGGGTGTTCCTGTAAACCGCACAATCAGGGCAATAAATATTGAATAAAATGGATTAAAATGGAAAATCTGCCAAAAAAGTGAAATTTAGAAATTTCATCTCCATTTTCCTTTATTTCTTGTGGAACAACTAAAGGGTTAACAAAGTTTGTAAAATCAGTTTTGAGTAACTTGAGGGGTGTAGTTTCTACAATGGGATCATTTAGGGGGGTTTCCACTATGTAAGCACCACAAAGTGACTTCAGACCTGAACTGGTCCTTAAAAAGTGGGTTTTGGAAATTTTCTTAAAAATTCTAAGAATTGCTTCTAAGCCTTCTAACGTCCTAAAAATAAAATGACATTCCCAAAATGATGCCAACATAAAGTAGACATACGGGGAATGTTAAGTAAGGACTTTATACTGTATGAGGGCATTATACGTCTCCTTGTGTTGCCCCCATACAGTATAACGTCTCCTTGTGGCCCCATACAGTATAATGTATCCTTGTGGCTGCCCCCATACAGTATAACGTCTCTTTGTGGCTGCCCCCATACAGTATAACGTCTCCTTGTGGCTGCCCCCATACAGTATAACGTGTCCTTGTGGCTGCCCCCATACAGTATAACGTCTCCTTGTGGCTGCCCCCATACAGTATAACGTCTCCTTGTGGCTGCCCCCATACAGTATAACGTCTCCTTGTGGCCCCCGCCCCCATACAGTATAACATCTCCTTGTGGCTGCCCCCATACAGTATAACATCTCCTTGTGGCTGCCCCCATACAGTATAACATCTCCTTGTGGCCCCCATACAGTATAACGTCTCCTTGTGGCTGCCCCCATACAGTATAATGTCTAATTGTGGCTGCCCCCATATAGTATAACGTCTCCTTGTGGCTGCCCCCATACAGTATAAGTCTCCTTGTGGCTGCCCCCATACAGTATAACGTCTCCTTGTGCCCCCATATAGTATAACGTCTCCTTGTGCCCCCTGTGACACAGTGAGAGGTTTGGTGGTAAAAAACAGGTATTTTCCTCTCAGCCTGTGCTGCTGGGTTGATTGCAGCCAGGTGAGGGCAAATACTGGACCGGATTTTAGGTGCCGGTCCGGGTTTTTTGGGTTAATGCCTAGGTGCCTTTAAAAGACAGCTGGGTTTTATGCAAACTCTCGCTCTCTGTGTTTGGGATCTGAGCCCTGTGCTGGGCTGAAAAGCTGAGACCTGTGTGTCAGAAGAGCAGGCCATTTAAAGACGGTCAGTGGACTTTTTGTGTTGCTGAGCATTCAGCCAGGTGTGAACTAACACCTAGGATTTGAGGTGATTTAACCTGGAAACTGCTGGTGTTCCGTGGAGCTCTCAGGGCTGGAAGCAAGAGCTTGCAAAGAGGCGTGCAGTCTGCCTGGAAGCCTGAGGTTGGACTTTCCTGCGGCTGAGCTGACAGCCGGGTGTGAACACGCACCTAAACCACACAGGTGAATTTGATTCAGTCTTGGACTTTTGTTTTGCCTCAAGTTTTTGCTATGTGTGTGAAGTAACACTAAGTGACTGTTTTGAGTTTTTGTTTGTGCAAGTGTGAAATAAAACACTGTTTGCTGCACTACCTGGACTCTCTTTGCCTCTATACTGCACCCGCACCGCTGTCTACCAGAGCAACTCCCCACATTTGGTGTCGGATGCGGGCAATTGCAGTGAGGCTGGCGTGAAGCCAAAACTTTTCGTAGCATTTTTTTTTTTTTGGGCACTGTTGTATGTCCTGGATTAAGCCTGCCAAGCTGCAACCACCAACACAGGACAAGATGGAGGAGATGATAAAGCAGCTTGTCCAGGCCAACTTAAAGCAGCAAGAGAGACATGAAGAGGCCGTCGCACAGCTGCTAGAGGCTAATCAGCGACAGCAGGACACGAACCAGCGGCTGCTGCAACACGTAATGGCGCTAGAAAAGTCAGGGATGCCTCAGGGAGTGCACGATGCCCGGAAGGCAGTCCGCACGGCCGTTCCCAAGATGACACCGACAGATGATGTTGAAACCTACTTGGCGATGTTCGAAAAGGTGGCCGTGAGAGAGAGACTACCCCGAGACCAGTGGGCGGAGGTCATCGCTCCGTTTCTGGCGTCAGGACCCCAACAGGTATACTTTGATTTACCGGACGACCAAGCGGCAGACTACTCTGTGGTCAAGGGTGAGATCCTGGCGAGACTGGGGGTGAATGTGTTGGTTAGGGCCCAGCGGGTACATCAGTGGGAGTTTAACCCAGCTGAGCCAGCACGACCCCAGTATTACAATTTGCTAAAACTCTTACAAAAATGGCTGCCGCCTGACGTACTTAGTCCCACTGCTATGCTGGACCGTATTGTAGCTGACAAATTCTGGAGGGCATTGCCACTACCCCTCCAGCGCTGGGTTGGCCAGACCTCTCCTACTAGTGCCCTGGAGATGGTGGACCTGGTCGAACGTTATGGGGCTACTGAGGAACTTGAGGGGGAACTCTGGGGAAGGGAGTAATAAAACCCAGAAAATCCCTCCCCAGACCCTGCGGCCTGAGCTGAGAAAGACCGCACAGGATGTGCCCTTTGGGGATCGGGACTCTATAATCTGCTGGCGGTGCCATGAGCCTGGCCATGTACGGGCCAACTGTCCCCTCCTGGGTGAGCCCATGGATGTGAACTTTGGGTATCGACAGTCATTGTATGCCAGAAGGGTCGATGTGTCAGAGGTTAACCATGATGAACATTTGTGTCGGGTGGAGGTGGGAGACACTCCAGTGGCAGCTCTGCTGGATTCAGGGAGTCAGGTGACCCTGGTGAGGGCTTCCTGGTGCGACCCACAGAGTTTACAGGCCGGAGAGTCGGGGTTTTCAGCATTCATGGAGATTTAAAAGAATACCCCACTGCTCTGTTGTCTGTAAGCACGTGTGCCGGCAGGCAGGTCCATGAGGTGGCTGTAACCACGAGTATGCCCTATGATGTGATAATAGGAAGAGACTTTCCATTGTTCCCAGCCCTGTGGCCGGCCATTGTACATACAGTTCCCAGACAGGTAGGAAAACTTCCAGTAGTGAGGCCTAGCCCAGGTGAGGTGTTAGAACCCCAGAAACCCAAGGCAGAGGGACCCACAGTAGGTCCAGTGGGTGAGGGGAAGACAGTCCCCCTAAATAGGATAGGTAGAAAACATAGGAAGGTGGCTCAGCCAGGCCAAAGCCGGACCTGCAATCGAGTGTCTGGGGTCCGTAGCCAAAGGGACCCGGGTTTAGTTGTTGGGCCACCTGTGGACAGTAAGGACAGCGCTAGGGGAAGGGGACCTATAAAATAGCACAGAAAGTTGGAGACCCAAATTACAAGGTACACCAGCCAGGACGGCAAAAGCCGGAGCCGGTCTACCATGTAAATTTACGGAAACCTTGGAAGGTTAGAGAGACTTGTATTGAGAACAACCCGCGGCCGGTTTATCTAGGGAAAGAGATTCCGGTCCCTCTGTCTGCTAACAGGAAGCGGCTGCCACAGATAAAATTACTGGCAGCCTTTCCACTGAACAGACTCAGAGAGCCAAGGAGTTTGTTAGTCGGAACACAGAGGTGTTCTGTGATTTCCCTGAATGCCCTTCCATAACTCACCGTGATATTGTCACTGAGCCCCAGGCAAAAGTCTGGTTAAAGCCGTACCAGGTGCCCGTGGCTCGGCGACAAGCCATCTCTGAAGGAGTGATATGGGGTTGGCCGCAGCCTGTCCCCATCTGGACAAAGAAGGAAAGTCCTGGGTCACCAGAGGGTTCGGGTGACTTCAGAACTTTAGATTTTCAGTGGAACACAGAGCAGGGCAGTTACAGGGAAATGCGAGTGCCCGGTTCTGGGTATACTGTCTGGCGTGTGTTCACCCCTCAGGGTTGAACAAAGGGGGGTATGTGACACAGTGAGAGGTTTGGTGGTAAAAACAGGTATTTTCCTCTCAGCCTGTGCTGCTGGGTTGATTGCAGCCAGGTGAGGGCAAATACTGGACCGGATTTTAGGTGCCGGTCCGGGTTTTTGGGTTAATGCCTAGGTGCCTTTAAAGACAGCTGGGTTTTATGCAAACTCTCTCTGTGTTTGGGATCTGAGCCCTGTGCTGGGCTGAAAAGCTGAGACCTGTGTGTCAGAAGAGCAGGCCATTTAAAGACGGTCAGTGGACTTTTTGTGTTGCTGAGCATTCAGCCAGGTGTGAACTAACACCTAGGATTTGAGGTGATTTAACCTGGAAACTGCTGGTGTTCCGTGGAGCTCTCAGGGCTGGAAGCAAGAGCTTGCAAAGAGGCGTGCAGTCTGCCTGGAAGCCTGAGGTTGGACTTTCCTGCGGCTGAGCTGACAGCCGGGTGTGAACACGCACCTAAACCACACAGGTGAATTTGATTCAGTCTTGGACTTTTGTTTTGCCTCAAGTTTTTGCTATGTGTGTGAAGTAACACTAAGTGACTGTTTTGAGTTTTTGTTTGTGCAAGTGTGAAATAAAACACTGTTTGCTGCACTACCTGGACTCTCTTTGCCTCTGTACTGCACCCGCACCGCTGTCTACCAGAGCAACTCCCCACACCCCATATAGTATAACGTCTCCTTGTGGCTGCCCCCATACAGTATAACGTCTCCTTGTGGCTGCCCCCATACAGTATAACGTCTCCTTGTGGCTGCCCCCATACAGTATAACGTCTCCTTGTGGCTGCGCCCATACAGTATAACGTCTCCTTGTGCTGTCCCCATACAGTATAACGTCTCCATGTGGCTGCCCCCATACAGTATAACGTCTCCTTGTGGCTGCCCCCATACAGTATAATGTCTCCATGTGGCTGCCCCCATACAGTATAACGTCTCCATGTGGCTGCCCCCATACAGTATAACGTCTCCATGTGGCTGCCCCCATACAGTATAACGTCTCCTTGTGGCTGCCCCCATACAGTATAACGTCTCCATGTGGCTTCCCCCATACAGTATAACGTCTCCTTGTGGCTGCCCCCATACAGTATAATGTCTCCCTGCGGCTGCCCCCATACAGTATAACGTCTCCTTGTGGCTGCCCCCATACAGTATAACGTCTCCTTGTGGCTGCCCCCATACAGTATAACGTCTCCTTGTGGCTGCCCCATACAGTATAACGTCTCCTTGTGGCTGCCCCCATACAGTATAACGTCTCCTTGTGGCTGCCCCCATACAGTATAACGTCTCCTTGTGGCTGCCCCCCACTAGCACTCTGATACTTATATAGCTCAGCTACATCGGTCGTCTCCCTTCCCCCACTAGCACTCTGGCTAAACCGATTCTTATATAGCTCTGCTACATCGGTCTTGCTCTATACTACATTTCATTCTTGGTGTCTAGATCATGAAACAATGCTAGCGGTGAAGGGGGAGACAGATGTAGCAGAGCTGTATAAGAAGATTATCAGCCACAGTGCTAGTGGGGGAGGGAAAGACAGATGTAGCAGAGCTGTATGTGAAGTAATTCAAACACAGTGCTGGTATTGTGGAGTGGAAGTGAAATATAGCAGAGCTAAATATAGAGAGGTATATGGAAGAGAGATGTAGCAGAGCTTTATATGCTGCAATTCCCCCACAGTGCTGGTGTGAGAGAAAGATAGACAGATGTAGCAGAGCTGTATACGAAGCTGTTCAGCCACAGTGTTAGTGGGGGAGTGGAAGAAAGATGTAGCTTTGCTGGATAAGCATCTATACAGATACATGGTCTAAGGTTTATACAAAACTGAAGTACAGCTATGGCTACTTTCACATAGCCGTTCAGTGCGGATCCGTCCAGACGGATCCGCACTGAAAATACAAGCACATAGATCCGTTCAGAACGGATCCGTGTGTATTGTATTGCGAACGGATCCGCACTGACCCCCCATTGAAAGTCAATGGGGGACGGATCCGCTCGCAAATGCACCAATAGTGTGCTGATGCGAACGGCTCCGCATCGCTGGACGGACACCAAAACCCTGCAAGCAGCGCTCTGGTCTCCGTCCCCCGAACGGAATGGAGGCAATGCGGAGGCCATTCCAATGTATTCTGAACGGATCCGCATCTATTCAGAATGCATAGGAACCGAACGGTTCCGTTCGGGCAGCGCTAGTGAGATCCGTCTGAACGGATCTCACAAGCGCTAGTGTGAAAGTAGCCTATAGTGGAAACAAATCTGCATCAGTGCTGGTCGGTGGGGATAGTCATGTTTTATTGGAGTCAAAAGCAAATATTAGAAGTCTTCTAGCTAACATGCATTTGGGCTAATGTATACTATGGAATGATTGTTTTTTCTGTACAGAATGGGTTTGTAAGAGATAAGACTAAGATTTTGTGTGTGCAGCAGACTGCAGGACAGCTGCATGTTACAGTCTACTTCCCTCGTCACTATCTTTCTGAGTGATTATTCCCCAGCAGTGGGGGAGGGGCTCACAGACTCTGCAGGCTGCCTGACTGATGACTCATACTGTCCACATGAACGAGCACGTTAAAACTGAGCTCTCAGTGTGATGTCATAAGGAGGCGTGGCTGCCTTCACTCAACTGCCTAAGCCCGCCCAGCCTCAGCAGCAGAAAACCAGGAAGTGAACAGCAGAGCATGCTGAGCTGAGAATGAAATAGCAAGATGGGAATACCCCTTTAAGGACAGACTGAACGGGGGAGAGTTTAGTGAGAGGGAGACCAATTAGTAATGCGTTGCAATAGTAAATCAGCCCAGATCAGCCAATTTAGGGAGGTCCCCGCTGTTGCTGCCTACTGCGAGATCTCTAATGTCAGTGGTGGCGAAGGTGATGATGATGACGTGTCGATGGACGTCACATGGGTGCCTACAAGAGAGGAAGAGGAGGGGAGTTCAGCGGGAGACACGGAGCAGCAGAGAGGGAGGAGAAGCAGGCAGAACTCGCAGTGCACAGGAGGCAAAAAGCAGACTGCAAATGTATCTGGAGCAAGCCATCCACCCTGCACGGTTACTCTGGCGCTCCCAGGACGCCGGCACATGGCTCCGCAGTGTGGGCTTTTTAAACGTGTCAGCTGCTGACAATAGTGTTGCCATCTGCAGCCTGTGCTATCAACGCATAAGTTGCGGTAAGCTAAACACTCACTTAGGGACAACTGCCTTAAGAAGGCACCTGGCCTCCTATCACCGAGCCCAATGGGAGCAACGCCATCAGAACCCACAAAGCCACACTCCCGGCGCTCCGCGTCCTGCCTCTTCTCCTTCTCCTCTCTCCTCCCATTTGTCCTCCACTCCACTTTCCACTGTGCCGTTGTCGCGTTCATCTGGCACAAGGCAGGCTTCCGTGGTCCAAATGTTTGAGCGTAAAAAAATGACGCCGGATAATCCTCTTGCCCAACGGCTGGCCGCTGGCTTGTCGGAACTGATAGCCCGCCAACTACTTTGTGGCCATTGGCACAACGCAATGGAAGGTCCACAAAAGGAAATATTTTTCCCAGAAGGGCATCCCTGAGCTATATGGCCACGTTCAGCGGCAAGTGAATATATCTCTGGCACACAATGTCGGTGCCTAGATACATCTGACCACAGACACGTGGTCTAGCAAACACGGGCAGGGAAGGTACATAACTTTTACTGCCCACTGGGTGAACCTTCTGACGGCCGTCAAGCATGTAACCCGTGGCACCCGTGTGGATTTGGTGTTACCGCCACGGATTGCATGCAGGCCTGCCTCTTCTTCTCCTCCTCCTCCTTCTTCATCCTCCGTCTCCTTCTCGGCTGACTCCTCCTGTTCCACTAGTACTGCCTCTTCCGCCGTGCCCCCCAAGCTCCCTAGAACCTATTAGACGTGCCAGGTGAGACATTGCCATGCTGTGCTGCGGCTGTTGTGCCTGGAAGCCAAAAGCCTGCACCCCTTTCAGCTCTGCGGTCACAGGCCGGGCAGTGGCTAACCCCACTCAATTTGACAGTTGGTAAAGTGGTGTGCGACAACGGTGCCAATCTGCTGAGCGCGCTGAAACAGGGCAAATGACACAAGTGCCGTGCATGGCACACGTCCTGAACTTAGTCGTGCAGCGATTCGTTGCCAAATACCCCGGGTCCAGGACTTCTTGCGCCAGGAAAATCTCTGGCCATTTTAGAAGATCTTACACGGCCATGACTCGCCTTGCTGACGTTCAGCGGCGACACCACCTGCCCGTCAGATGTCTGATTTGTGACTGTCGGACGTGCTGGAACTCCACCTTGTGTATGCTTGATAGGCTGCTCCAGCAGCAACGTGCCATTAACGACTACCTGTACGAACTTTGCAGCAGGACAGGTTCTGGGGAGCTTGGTTTCTTTTCACCGCACCAGTGGCTGCTCATGCGCAACGCATGCAGATTTTTGCAGCTATTTGTTGAGATCACCAAACTGGTAGTTTTTGGGGCCTGTACTGGCCGACAGTTATATTTTTTATCTCTAGCCAGATAATCACCCCTCTGTCTCACTCCTCTGCTTCTCATTATGGTGGTGTATGAACCGCATTCACCATAAGGGCCTTCTAATGTCACAGGGTCATGTAACTGTGCCCCTCACCCCGTACTGTGCCCCTTATACCCTGCATTGTGCCCTCTTACCACACCCTGTGCAGTGCCCCTAGTCATTCCCTGTACGGCGCCCTCTTGTACCCTTTTATCTGGTCACGAATTGGCGGTGTTATCTGGTAACTGTACAGAGGTGTTATCCGGTCAAAGTATGGCATTGGTATCCAATAACTGGATGGCCATAACTGTATCCCTTTTCCTGCCCATGACACCTTTTTTAGACCTGGCATGAGCGGGAAAAATGTGCATATTGCAGTGCTAAGGACCTTTGCGCCACAATCTGTGTCAGAAATATGCCTAACATAGACGTATTTCTATATAATAAATGACCACCTAATTGTATTATTATTCTAGGGTAGGGCTAATATCTTTATAGTATATACAGTAGAAAATGATCCTTGGTAAACACAGTCCTCATCCCTGACCACCAGGACCAGGTTGCGCTCTGTCAGTACATGGCAGCCTCCCCTCTCTGCCACGCTGCTCCGCTGTGTACTGGTGCTTATTCTGACACTAGGGCTGGGTTCACATCCTATTTTTGCCATCCATTTAATGCATACCAAAAATGTATGCGTTAACAGATGCCTCATACTGATGCCATACAGTGGCGTACAGTTCCATGGTAGAAAAAAAATGTACGCTAACGTATGCATTTTTTTTACTGGACTCTGCAGGATACAAAAACGTGGATTGCTGCACATTTGTATACATCAAACCGATAGAAAATAAAAATTTTCTAGGCTCCAGCAGGGCACATTTTTGAGAGTTTCCCTTTAAGACGCATAAAAATGGCCCCTGATTAAAATACATATTTTTTGTGGGAATTTTTGCCAATAATCCCCCTCTGGTAAGTCACTGTCCATGTTGTGGGACTATTTGTGCACTCATAGTTTGTATTTGGTGCCTGCAAATATGACCTGAAGGTTTTTCAGGTTCGCCTGCTATTAAATTCAATGGGCGCGATGCAAATCCTGCGGTTCGCAAACGGTCCTGTCCAATGTTCGTCCATCACTAACTGCAACCCCTTTGAACAGCTGATTGCAATCATCCTGGGAGTCAGACCCTTCCATTCTGATATTGATGTCCCAGGCTGTCTTCACTGCATTTCCGTCCCCGCACGGACAGGGACACCTGCAGCCAATAACTAGTCTCAGCAGTGACATGGGCCCAAGTGGCGTGTCACTACTGTGTCACATGCTGAACAGGGACACATCACCACTGAGGCCAAGCATTGTCCATAGCGGCACATGTGACCTTGTCCGTGCAAGCAGTTTACATGTGTGGACCAAACTGCAGTGAAGACAGCCTGGAACCAATGGGACTGGAACTGAGTAGCAGGAAGCAGATAAGTATATTTCCCTGTACAGGTCCAGTAGTGGGGGTGGGGGTGTTTAAAAACATGTATTTCCAGGTCAACCCCCGTTAATTTGGGTATGTTCTTGTTTGCTACTTTTGTGTACTGTTGATGATTACCACTAAAGCAGTTTCATGTTACTATAATGGCACTTGCACTTTAGATCATGAGCTGCTGATGGGATATCATATTCAGGAGTGTAGCGAGGGCACAGAGGCTGGGGGGCTCCCTGCTTCACCGCTCAGCTGAGCTCCATAGCTCCCCTACAGGCTGCACATTGCGCTGCTGGCTGTGTGGGAGGAGCTGTGAAAGCGCGGGAATCAGCTTCATGCACAGTCAACAGTGTGATGTGTGTGTGAACTGCTGCTAAGCAGTGGCGTTGCGAGGGGGGTGCGGTGGGTGTGGGCCGCACCGGGTGACACCACTGATGGGGTGACACCCACCAGTGTCGGCAGAAGATAATTTATTCACTGCACTTGCCTGAAGCCACAATGCTGTACAGGGAATCCCAGCTCTGACTCCATATATGGTTGTGTCCATATATGGAGTCAGTGCTATGAACATGAAGGGGGTGGCAACCTTTCAGAAATAGAGGCTAAATTAGATGTGCCCAAGCATACTGACAATGCTGGGGGACACCCAATGTATTTTAATCTAATTTAGCCTCTATTTCTGAAAGGTTGCCACCAGGATTCGAACTCACAACCCTTTGCATGAGAGGCAAGAACACTAGCTGGAAAAACCTCATAGTAGTCTAGCAAGTATTAGGTATTCCCATACAGCAGAAGTACAGTATAATTTAATATTTTTTTTTTTCAGTTTTTGTAAAAAAAACATGACACAAAATAAATGTGTAATTACTATATAGTAATTACACATTTATTTTTTTTATTTAATGATACTTCTGCTGTATAGAAATACCTAATACCTGACACACTACTATAAGGTTTTTCCAGAATAGTTTAGCATTAAGCTCCATAGCTCAGTGGTTAGGGCTCTCGCCTCTGATGTGAAAGGTTGGGAGTTCTAGTCCTGGTGAAAACCTTTTAGAAATAGAGGCTAAATTATGCATTCATGTATATCAGAAGTATGATAATATATATTTATACTTCTGATACTTTATATATATATATATATATATATAATATATAGGAAACTATTACTGAGGTTTTTAGCCATAATATTAGTACAGCAGGTTAATATGAAGCTCTGATGGGGGTGTGTGTGGAGGACACTGATGGGGGGATGTGTGGAGGACACTTAGGGGGGATCTAGGGAGTGGGGATGTTGGGATGGGAGGTCCTGGAGGGGTGCTTGGGTGGAAGCTCTGGAATGGGTGGGAGGTCCAATATGGTATGTGTTGGTGGGAGATCCGGGGGCATAAATTTTTTGCTGTGGGGCCCAGTCATTTCTAGCTATGCCCCTGGGTGACACCACCAGGAGATGAGCGCTTGCATTATGGAAGCACTCATCTCCCTACATTCATCTGTATCGCGATACAGATAAACACTGCAGCAGGGCAAGGGAGAGGCGTCTCCTTCTTTGTTCCTCTGATAGGCTGCTGGCCTTGTGCCGGTAGCCTATCAGAGGCCGGCTCAGGCGGCGCAATGACGTCATCGCGCCGCCAGAGCCGTACTGCTCGGGACACAGGCCAGAAGAGGCCTGCATCGCATCGCTGCCATGGAGAGTACGTATGTGTTTTTTTTGTTTTGTTTTTCTGTATGCAAATATGTTGGGGGGTGTGCTAAGCAGACAGAAGACAGACCGCCGGGGTTGGGGTGGGGGCCTGCTGGGGTGCTATAATTTGAACCCAAGCGATAACATGGATGGGGGTTTGGAGAGTAAACAGACAGCTGACGTGGGGGGGGGGGGGGCTAAGCAGACAGATCGCCGCCGGGGGGGGGGGGTGACACCATTTTCTACCGCACCGGGCGACACTAGCCCTAGCAACGCCACTGCTGCTAAGAACAGCCAGATTAATGTGCCTGATGATTAATGATTAATCATCAGGCAATTTACACTGATACACCGCCGCCGCGATGCTGCACAGCGAGGCCGGTGGGTGTATCAGCGGGAAGGGAGGAGGGCTGGGGGCTGGCATCTGGTTTTGTAATGGCAGCGGGGCCCGATGCAGTCACTGTATTCTATTACACTGGGCCCAGCTCACTGTAGTAATACTATCTAACGTGTAGGCAATGTTAAACTAGAGAAATCATCTGCAATCCAGCCTGTAGTACTTACTACTAACTTCTGTAGCAGGCAGGAGGCCGGGCGGGCGGCGGCAGTGTAACTCGCTACGTCACACGCCTGCTCCTCCCACTTTATGAATGAAGCAAGCGGTGCAGGCGCATGACGTAGTGAGTTACGCTGCCGCCCGGCCTCCTGCCTGCTACGGAAGTTACTAGTACCCCATAGACTTTAATGATTTTTGAGCGGAGACGAAAGTACTGCCAGGACTTTCGTCTCCGCTCAAAAATCATGTTCTGAGCGGACACCAAACGGACCCCATTAAAGTCTATCGGGTCTTTAGGCTCCGTTGGTGTCAGTTAGGTGTCAGTTATGTACAGCATCCGTCCTTTCCGTTCTCCTGCTCCTTAACGGAGCCGGAGAACGGAAAAGACAAACGGTGATGTGAACGAGCCCTAACAGTGCCATCCACAGATGTCCCCATAACACTGCCATCCACACATCCCCATAACAGTGTCAACCACAGATGCCCCATAACAGTGCCATCCACAGATGCCCCTATAACAGTGCCATCCACAGATGCCCCCATAACAGTGCCATCCACAGATCCACCATTAGTTCAAAACCCACCAAAAACACACCTTTTGCTTCAAATTTTTTTTCTTATTTTCCTCCTCAAAAACCTAGGTGCGTCTTATGGGCCGGTGCGTCTTAAAGGACGAAAAATACGGTATATGCCTGACACTGCTACTATGAATTTTAGGATTAATTTTGTTTAATAAAGGCCTTTTTATTCTTGTGATTCCCTGTGTCTTTTTGGTGATTTTGATGTATTTGAGTGACACAGGAAGCCTGTAGTGGATTGTATATTGTTACTCACTATAATTATAGGTGTTTACCTCTGAATCATGGCACTGTTTCCAATCAGGACCATATCACGATGATGAAAAGAAAGACAAATATGTCATGCCCGTTTTCATTCTGGTCATATGATGTCCTGCAAACATTGAAGAGGTAGTTGCCTCCAGGGTAAAGGACAATGGTGAAGAGGTCTCTGACTGGAAACATTGGGGTTTTTTTTATCAAAAGATGTATGCCACTTTTTGGAAACTATCCTTTTTGCTGCAATGTGCAATATTTTTCCCTTTTGCGCTGCTTATTCCAGGTCTAAAAAGGGGAGCGTAATGTGGGCAGTGAAAAGGTGGGGGCTGGGACGTCCATCTTATTTATCATTTTCTCCCCTGGTTTTAGGCTTAGAAAATTGTCTAAATCTACGCCAGCAAGGGAGCCACTGCAATACAACCTTTATTACACATAAAGGAGGGCATCATAGACACCCTTGAAAAATTATGATTGGTGGCCTGCTGGTGACCCTCAAAAACATTTGGAGCAAGGGCCTGCTGATCTGACCATCCAAGAAGTTAAGTGACCTGGTCAGCACAGGCTACCAAGAAAGAATGACCACTTTCAAATTAAACATATTTTTTTTTGGGTTATAGATAACGTCACATAGCAGACTTAGCGTCGGGAAATGGCGGTCAGCACAGGCACGAAATTTTAATTTTTTTTGGTTCGAGATAACGTCACATAGCAGAGTTAGCGCAGGGATTGGCGGTCAGCATCAGCTACGAAGAAAGAAAGACCAATTCCTAATCGAAATTTTAGTTTTGGTTCCAGATAACGTCACATAGCAGAGTTAGCGCAGGGAATGGGGGTCTGCAACAGACCGTGCGTTAATGTTACACTGAAGAGTTAGCACAGGGAATGGTGGTCAGAATTTGTTGCCTCTTTACATAATGGAAACCAATTACCGAAACTATACCACAATTACAAGCTGCTATCTGACTATCTTGGAATTTTATTGTCTACCCCAAATAAAGATTTAGGGAAAGTGGCACGTACAATAGAAAAAAAGGAATACAATAGATTTTATAAAACCTTTAGTTTGCAAACCAGGGATATCAAGAGAAGAGAAGAGGATAAAAGAGAATTCCTGAATGGTCATTCCCCTGGGAAAAGTATGTGACACGTACAGTATCGTAGGATATGTACGTGTACGCGCAAATAAATTAAAACAGGTATTTGGGATGCGCACACTTTACACAGGACAGGAGATGTAGCTCTGATAATGTCACAGAGTAGCATACACCGTCTTTGGATAAAGTACAGTATATGTCAGTGATATGTATGAAATGCACACATACTAGATGTTGCACAAATAATGTATATTTCCCCAAAATACACAGTTTTCACCTGTGGTACAGTATTTGACACAGAGAGGCACACGCTGTGGACACTAGATTAGGCCCAGATTATTTAGATTTGCGCATCAGACACTCTTTTCGGATGATGGACAGTATATGTCCCATAAAACCACAGAATATGGACACTATATTAGACCCAGATTATTGCAAGTTGAAATACAGACACTTTTTTCTTATGCCGGACGGTATATGTCACATAAACCCACAGAATAGACACCATATTACGCCCAGATTAAGGTAATTTTAAATACAGACACTGTTTTGGGATGCTGGACACTATATGTCACAGAAACCACCAGAAAATGGACAGTATATTATCACCAGATGACAGTAATTTTACATAGAGACAATCAGTGGCGTAACTAGAAATGACTGGGCCCCACAGCAAATTTTTAAATGCCCCCCCCCCCCCACCCCCTTCACAACTCCCTCCTCCCATGAAACCCCCACTCTTGTGGCTTGTGGCAGTCGCAA
Source organism: Bufotes viridis (assembly GCA_033119425.1). NCBI lineage: Eukaryota > Metazoa > Chordata > Amphibia > Anura > Bufonidae > Bufotes > Bufotes viridis. Next base: position 35,311,412 of record CM065597.1, on the reverse strand, counting down.
GAAATCCAGCCATCTTGGTTTTCTTGCGAATGCCGCAGCGATACCATCCATTTCTATGGGATCACCAGTACTCAGCGATCCTGGCTGTCACACAACCAGTGTCTCCATGTAGCCCTAGCCTACCAAGTACCTCTCCTCTCTCAGCTGCCTTACCCTCATACCCGGGACCATGCAGGATGCCCTCTCTCTGCTATGGGGCAGGGCACATACCTGCAGAAGGCTGCCATGCCTTCTTCTCCTTCTGGTCTGGTCCTTCTGTTTCCTGGGCAGGTGCTGCACACGTCACTCATACGCATAGCGCCGTGCCGGCCCAAGGAACAATGAGGACGGCAGGGCGTGCAGCACCATATTAATAGGGCTGAAGGGCCCTTCCTTTCAGGAATTAAGAAGGCCGGGTACTAATTTTAACACATGTTGAGGGAGCCTGGCAGCAAAATCATTTAGTATTGCTTCCGAAGCCAGGAGCAGCTGCTTTCCCTGCTTCCCTGATAGATACGCCACTGATGCCAGTCCTAGGACCAGTTCACACAACTAAAACATGCTTAAAAAAATTAGCGGGGGGCGTGCCTGGAAGCGTGCGATAGCAGTCACATGTCTGACTAGCTCTACTCCACACAGTCTCTAAAGCGGCTCATAGGACTATACCAAGTGGATTTTTCTCCTCTAATCACATCCCAAGAGGCAGACGATCATCCCGAGGCATGACCAAAATGCCCAGAGGCAAGAAAAAGCAAGAAGCACCGACGAAGCTAACCAGCTTCTTCGGCCCTGCACACAGCCAAGATGGCGCAGGTTAGCATGAAGACGCCGTGCAGGGAACTGGCACGAGCTCCTTCTCCTCTACACAGATGCAGAGCTCTACTGCCAAGATACCGCCAGCCAAAAATGCAAGCAAGTCTCCCTCGCACACAATAGACTGCTCACCTTCTGCAACCCCTCCTTATAGTATGATAACAGGAGCGGACATTTCTCAGGCTACTCCGGTCACTATGAAGGCCATGAGAGACCTCCTTGTAGACTTTAAAAAGTTATTTAACAGTGACCTGCGCTCTGCTCTGTCTTCATTGAGAGCTGATATCGCCGCCACGGCTCATTTGGAAGAAAAAAGGCGGAGTTCACTTCGGCCCATCGGCTTGATGGACTCTCACAACACAGCAGAAGATGATCTCACTACAATTAAATTAAAACTTGCAGATCTCGAGGACAGATCGAGAAGAAACAACATATGCCTCAGGAATATTCCAGAATCGGTGCAAGATCACCAACTTAGAGAATATTTGATACACATTGTCTCAGCTTTATTACCTCAAGCAACGGACGCTGATTTTCCTGATAGACAGTGTCCACAGGGTTCCTGAACCCAAAAAACTCCCAGCCGAGATTTCCAGAGATACTCTAGCAAGACTACACTGCTACCATATTAAAGACTCAATTCTAAAAGCTATGGCTAAAAAAACGGAGCTACCGGAACGCTTTAAACAAATCTCCCTCTTCACAGATCTCTCGCCTGCCACTCTAGCTAGACGAAGAGAGTTTTCAAAGTTCACACAAGTACTACAGGAACAGGGGATCCCTTACACGTGGGCCTTCCCATTTAAGCTGATTGTCCACAGAAACGGATCCACACATGTCTTACTGAATCCCAGTGAAGCAAACCAGTTCCTTGATAAATACTGCTTATCTACCAAGATGGAAGATTCAAGCAGCCCACCAAAGAAAAAACCTTACACCTTATCTCTGGAATGGTCGGTGGTGGGATCTCCAAAACCTTCAGCTTCACCCAAATGAACAGATCATCAGTGAAACAGCTGACAGCTGCAATACTGGTTTTAATTTTTCTCTTCATTATTACTGTCCTTAATTTGTATTCATTCTTTCCTGCCATCTAATCCTTCTTGATCTACATATTTTTGGCGGGAACGCGCCTTAACCACTTCAGCCCCCCTAGCTTAAACACCCTTAATGACCAGGCCACTTTTTACAATTCTGCACTACACTACTTTCACCGTTTATTGCTCGGCCATACAACTTACCACCCAAATGAATTTTACCTCCTTTTCTTCTCACTAATAGAGCTTTCATTTGGTGCTATTTCATTCCTGCTGACATTTTTACTTTTTTTGCTATTAATCAAAAATTACCGAAATTTTTGCAAAAAAGTGACATTTTTCACTTTCTGTTTGAAAATTTGTCAAATAAAACTACATTTCTCTACAAATTTTTCTCAAAATTTATTGTTCTACATGTCTTTGATAAAAAAAATGCAATAAGTGTATATTTATTGGTTTGGGTAAAAGTTATAGCTTTTACAAACTATGGTGCAAAAAAGTGAATTTCCGCACTTTGACTTTCTGAGCACCTGTCCTGTTTCCTGACGTACTACAATGCCCAGACAGTAGAAACACCCCATAAATGACCCCATTTCGGAAAGTAGACACCCTAAGGTATTCACTGAGGGGCATAGTAAGTTCATGGAAGTTTTTATTTTTGTCACAAGTTAGCGGAAATGTTTTTTTTTTTTTCAAAAATTTCATTTTCCGCAAACTTGTGACAAAAATAAAACTTCCATGAACTCACTATGCCCATCAGCGAATACCTTAGGGTGTCTACTTTCCGAAATGGGGTCACTTGTGGGGTATTTTTACTGCCCTGGCATTTTAGGGGCCCCTAAAGCGTGAGAATCCAAATGCGTAAAATGCCCTGTGAAATCCTAAAGGTACTCATTGGAATTAGGCCCTTTGCATCTTGGCTGCAAAAGTGGCACACATGTGGTATCGCCGTACTCAGGAGAAGTAGGGCAATGTGTTTGAGGTGTATTTTTACATATACCCATGCTGGGTGAGAGAAATATCACTGTAAATTGACAACTTTGTATAAATTTTTTAAAAAGTTGTCGCTTACAGCGGTATTTATCACACAAAGTATGGGTATATATAAAAATACACCCCAAAAGTCATTGCCCTACTTCTCCTGAGTACGGCGATACCACATGAGTGACACTTTTTGCAGCCAAGATGCGCAAAGGGGCCCTAAAACCAATGAGTACCTTTAGGATTTCACAGGGCAATTTTACGCATTTGGATTCCAAACTCCTTCTCACGCTTTAGGGGCCCCTAAAATGCCGGGACAATAAAATACCCCACAAGTGACCCCATTCTGGAAAGTAGACACCCTAAGGTATTCGCTGATGGGCATAGTGAATTCATGGAAGTTTTTATTTTTTGTCACAAGTTAGCGGAAATGTTTTTTTTTTTTCTTTTTCTTACAAAGTCTCATATTCCACTAACTTGTGACAAAAATAAAATTTTACATGAACTCACTATGCCCTCACAGAACACCTTGGGGTGTCTACTTTCTAAAATGGGGTCACTTGTGGGGTATTTTTACTGCCCTGGCATTTTAGGGGCCTCTAAAGCGTGAGAAGCGGTTTGGAATCCAAATGAGTAGAAATGTCCTATGAAATTTAAAGGTACTCATTGATTAGGTCTTTGCGCATTTGGCTGCAAAGTGCACACATGTGGTATCGCCAGCACTAGGCAGAAGTAGGTCAGCTTTGGGTGTATTTACATATACCCATACTGGGTGTGAAAATATCTCTGTAAATGACAACTTTTTCCATTTTTTATACAAAGTTGTCAATTTACAGAGATATTTCTCTCACCCAGCATGGGTATATGTAAAAATACACCCCAAAACACATTGCCCTACTTCTCCTGAGTATGGCGATACCACATGTGTGGCACTTTTTTGCAGCCAAGATGCACAAAGGGGCCCCAATTCCAATGAGTACCTTTTAGGATGGCATTTTTACGCATTTTTCTTCTCACGCTTTAGGGCCCCTAAAATGCCAGGGCAGTATAAATACCCCACATGTGACCCCATTTTAGAAAGAAGACACCCCAAGGTATTCTGTGAGGGGCATGGTGAGTTCATACAAGATTTTTTTTTTGGCACAAGTTAGCGGAATTTGATTTTTTTGTTTTTTCACACAAAGTCTCCTTTCCGCTAACTTGTGACAAAAATTCAATCTTTCATGGACTCAATATGCCCCTCAGCGAATACCTTGGGGTGTCTTCTTTCCAAAATGGGGTCACATGTGAGGTTTTTGTACTGCTCTGGCATTTGAGGGTCTCCGCAATCATTACATGTATGGCCAGCATTAGGAGTTTCTGCTATTCTCCTTATATTGAGCATACGGGTAATGAGATTTTTTTTCCGTTCAGCCTCTGGGCTGAAAGAAAATGAACGGCACAGATTTCTCATTCGCATCGATCGATGTGGATGAAAAATCTCTGCCAAAAATATGCAAAAAATAGAGGGGCCTGGCGATTGCTAGGACATAGGGGCTCCGCCCAAACATCCATACCCACTTCAGCTCCTATGTCCTGGCAAACGTGATTTCTCCATTCACATCGATCAATCGATCGGTGTGGAGGAAGACATCTTTGCCAGATTTTTGATACAAAGTGTTTGCCAAAGCATATGAACTCCAACACCTCTCCTCAGCTCATATGCCTGGGCAAACGTACCTGTCCTGCAGAGGAGAAATCTCGCCTTGCAGCGCCGCATACACCGACTTCACGTGTCTTCTGACAGCAGCGCAATGCTTCTCTCAGAATTCACATCAGTGCTGCGGCGTTTCATCGGTTGGTCCGTTGATCTACCTGGAAAATAAAGGGTGGTTAGGGGAAAAAAAAAAGAAGAAAAACAGGCAGCAGGCACATAACTTGAACGTTACAAACTTTATAAAACATGAATAAAACCTGAACATGAAAAAAAACGGAACTTTTAAAACCTGAACTAACTCAAGATTTTTTTTCTTGCTACCTGTTTAATTTTTTTTCTTTTTTAACCATATCACTCTTTATTTTCCTAGCAGAAACCTCTCCTTTCCCATGGGACAATGTGTAAAGTGTAAATCACACAGAGATGGTGAGAAGTACACTATACACGTTATCCCAAGTGAAAGGAGAGGTTTCTACCGTTTCACACTTCTGCAGTAGCACAGCAGCACCGTCCCCTATGTGTTAGGGCTCTCAAAACCTAGTATCCTGAGAGACCCTTGAGCCTGATTGTAAAACTACCTGTGATGTGCTGTCCCTAGGTCCCTAAGTGTACCTGAGTGTGGTACTTCCGGAAACACTCCCTAGGCATAGGGCAGGGTGGTCAGGACAGTCAGGACAGAAATAACGGGTGTCACGCCTTATTCCACTCCTGCTACAGACACGACATCTTTTTCGGGTGGCGGTTGGGTTGAGGTACCAGGCACAACGCTGGGGAAGTGCCGCTCGTGTAGACGGCTAACTACACTGGTGGATGGGGCCACGGAACCTCCTGGATACAGGAGTTCGAAATGATCTCTTCCTGAAATTTGAGGAAGGATCCTGTTCTCCCAGCCTTACTGTAGAGAACATAACTATTATAGGCAGCCAATTGAAATAAATATACAGACACCTTTTTATACCAGCGCCTGGTGCGTCGGGAAATCAAATACGGGGCCAACATCTGGTCGTTGAAGTCCACCCTCCCATGTGGAGGTTATAGTCGTGGACTGAGAGGGGCTTTTCAACGACACTGGTTGCCCGCTCAATTTGGACTGTCGTGTCTGCGTGAATGGAGGAGAGCATGTAAACGTCACGCTTGTCTCTCCATTTCACCGCGAGCAGTTCTTCGTTACACAATGCAGCCTCTGCCCCTTGCAAGTCTGGTGGTAATGAGCCGTTGGGAAGCCCCGCGACTAGGTCGCACGGTGCCACAGCAGCCAATCTGTTCTAGGAACAAATGCTTGAAGAGGGCCACACTTGTGTAAAAGTTGTCCACATAAAGATGGTACCCTTGCCGAATAAGGGTGACACCAAGTCCCAGACTATCTTCCCACTGCTCCCCAGGTAGTCAGGGCAACCGACCGGCTCCAGGGTCTGATCTTTTCCTCATAGATCCGAAATTTGTGCGTATAGCCTGTGGCCCTTTCACAGAGCTTATACAATTTGACCTCATACCGGGCGCGCTTGCTTGGGATGTACTGCTTGAAGCCAAGGCGCCCGGTAAATGTATTAGGGACTCGTCTCACGCAGATGTTTTGTGCAGGGGTATACAAATCTGCAAATTTCAGGTTGAAATGGTCTATGAGGGGCCGAATTTGTGGAGCCGGTCAAAAGCTGGGTGGCCTCTGGGACGGAGGTGGTGTTGTCACTAAAGTGCAGGAAACGCAGGATGGTCTCAAACGTGTCCTGGACATGGCAGCAGAGTACATGGGCATGTGATGAATTGGGTTCGTGGACCAATATGACCGCAATTCATGTTTTTTGTAATGCCCATGTTGAGGAGAAGGCCCAGAAAGTTCTAAGTTCGGAAACTTGACTGGTTTCCACCGGAAAGGCTGGGCATAGAAGCTTCCGGGTTGGCGTTATAAATTGAGTGGCATACCGATTTGTTTCTGCCACGACTAAGTCATAGAGCTCCGCAGTGAAGAACAGCTCAAAACCCCAGCGCCGATCCTATCTGAGCTGTCTCCACCCGAACTCCTGACTGGGCGGTGAAAGGGGAACTACTGGTGCGGCTGAAGTTGGGAGCTGCCAATCAGGATTTGCCAGCACTCAGGGACTCTAGGAGCTCTACGGGCCTGTCTGCGGTGGCTGCGACGGGGAAACTACTGCACGTGCCACCGTACCAGCTTCTACTGCCCTTCTGGTGCTCGCCACTTCACCATGTTGCACGGCAGTGCTGGTACTAGGTCCAGGACGGGCTGCGCTGCTGGTGTATGCCTCACCACGTAATCCGGCAGCGCCAGCCCCACTCTGCTGCCCTTGAAGCGGATCCTGCGCAACCTGCGGTCTAGCAACACGGGGCCGGTACGCCTGGTTTATCAGGGACCTCAACCTCCTCGTCCGAACTTTGGGTCAGACTGCCACTGCTTTCTTACAGGTTCGTATTCTGACCTGCTAGATCTGTCAGATGAGGGTTCCCATTCCTCATCCGACTGGGTCAGAATCCTGTAGGCCTCTTCAGAGGAATACCCTTGTTTGACATTTGAGCGTCTAAATTTAGGGGTATTCCTGAGACTACCCAAGAAAAAGAGCAAGCCTGTCTTACAAATGGGAGTGTAGCGAGCATAGAAGTCGCTGCGATTGATAAAAAGATCAAAACTGATTTTTTTATCGCCGCAGCGCTAGTGAAGTGATTGTGCAGTGATACAAAAAATATTTTTTGTCACTGCGCGCGGGCGGGCGTGGTGAACGCAGGTGTGGGCTGACCGATCAGGTCTGATCGGGCAAACACTGCGCTTGGGGTGGAGGGCGAACTAAAGTGACAGTAATACTATTATAGATCTGACCGTGATCAGTTCTGATCACTTACAGATACTATAGAGTACAAACGCTGATTAGCGCTACGCTAATCAGCGAATCAGTGACTGCGGTGCGGTGGGCTGGGCGCTAACGCTAACTACCTACCAAAGGGACCTAAACTAACCTAAACCTAGCATTCAATACTGGTGAAAAAAGTGACAGTTCACAAAAGTGACACTGATCACTTTTTTCCCTTTCACTATGTATTGACAGGTGATCAAGGGGTTAATTAGGGTGATGGGGGTGATCAGGGCCTGATATGTAGTGATTGGTGCATTTGACTTGGGATCTGTGCTCTGTGCTGGGTCCAACCGATGAAAAGGACCCAGCACATGGCACAGATCCCTTGTAAAACCCATATATTTGTAAATAAAACTTAAATCACCTATTTCCATAGGTGATTTTGAAAATCACCAGCCTGCCAGCGGTGATCATTGGCTGGCAGGCTGGTGACTCACTTCTCCTGAGCCCGGCGGTGCGTTCCATTTGCGTTCCACCGGGCTCAGGAGCGCGTCGTCTCGCGAGATGACGCGCCCGCGTGTGAAGGAGGAATGAACCGACCGCCCGCAGGACGCAATCCTGCGTGAGGCGGTCGGAAAGAAGTTAAAAAAAGGATGCAACGGTCATCCTTAATGCAGCTCCTAAACCACCGTGGAACTCAAACTGCTGAAACAAGAGAAACAGCAGTAATTTTATTTTACACCAACCTCTTTCATTAATATCTTTCTTTTACAATCCAACTTTACTATCTTCTACTTACTTCCCAAAACTACCTTTTATAGGGAATACCCAATTTTACAGCTATTGGGCTAAAAGAAATGGCTGAGACTGCTGCTCTATGAATCCTTTGTAACTGTTCGTAACCTGATAGAGACCATCAGTGACGTAAATGTAAAGGGCCTTAATAGTCCTTCAAAGCACTCCTTTCTCTGGAAGCTATCAAATTGAAATGTGATATTTTTTTGTGTTCAGGAAACACATTTGGATGAAAAAGAGCTTTAGGATTAAGCATAAGAAATTTCCTACAATACTGTTTTCTCATGCTCTTAACAAAAAGAGAGGTGCTCTAAAGAATTCTATAGCCTTTCAACAAATAATCACTGATTGCTGATCCCTTAGGCAGGTATATCATTTACATGTATTATTAACAATAATCCATATACCTTGGTATCTTTGTACGCTCCTAATACTAAATCTTTAAGCTTTGTCAGATCTGTCCTGGACTCCGCCATTGGCATCAGAAAGGGTTCCCTCATTGTATGCGGAGACTTCAACCTTGTTATGGATCCACATCTGGATAAATCTCCACACTTGAGTAAAACAGGAGACTACAAACTTAGAGACCTATGTCATAAAGAGGAACTCTTTGACGCCTGGAGAGTTCTCCATGCCTCAGAGAAAGATTTCTCCTTTTACTCGAATCCCCACAACTCATACTCACGCATCGATTTCTTTTTGGTTGACAAATGGCTCTTGCAAAAGGTGACGGAGTCCAGGATAGGCTTAATCACCTGGTCAGATCATGCCCCCATTACCATTCATATACAGGAATCTCATTACCTGCTTCACACTTCTCATTGGAGGTTAAATAATCTTTTATTACAAAATAAACAGTATAAAGAACTGATCTCCTCAGCTCTGAAGGATTATTTTTCAACCAATGCTAACAAAGACGTTAACTTAACAATGGTATGGTGTGCTCACAAAGCAGTAGTAAGGGGTTTATATATGAAATATGCCTCTGAAGAGAAGAAAAAGAGGCTCTCTAAACTAACAGACCTGCACAATAAACTCAATGCCTTGGAAAAAGCTAATCAAACATTATCAACTCCTTTCATAGTAAAGGAACTTAGAGAAGTAAGACATTACATATATTCGTTGATGCAAAACAACTTTGAGCGCCATCTTAGGCAATCAAAGGCTCTTTTTTACAGACAGGGAAACAGAGCCTCTAAGATGTTAGCAAATAAAATAAAAAGCAGAGCAGCACACTCAAGAATCCCCTTTCTGTGGTCTAGCAACAAAACTAAACTCATGAACCCTAAAGAGATGGCAGACGAATTAGCTAATTACTATTTCTTACTTTATAATTAAAAAAATGACCCAAAAACCCCACAGCCAACTGAACTAGATATTAATAATTTTTTTAAAGATATTTCCCTCCCTAGGATTACCTCAACCCAATTAACCTCCTTAAACTCATCAATTACCACCCAGGAAATCCTAAATACTATATCGGCACTAAAGATAAATAAGTCCCCCGGCCCTGATGGCATCATAAATGAATACTACAAATCATTCTCACATATACTATCCCCTCACCCAGGGCTGCCATCAGAAATTTTGGGGCCCCTTTACACAGCCTGCAAGGCCCGGGCCCTCCCGACACTCGCCCCAGTGGGCGGATCCAGAGCCTGGCCTTTGGAGGGGCACTTCCTGGCAACCCACATCGCGCCCATACCTTCTTACATCCCAAGGATCGCCTCCCACACAGCCCTCCACTAAGTAGTTCGCCCGCCACACTGCCCCCTCACTGAGCACTCTCCCAAGCTACTTTTGCCCCCACACAAGTTAACTCTACCCCCAGACAGCCCCTGCATTATGTAACGGCCCCCCACACGCCTCCTCCATTATGTAGCCATGCTCCACCACACCAACCCCCACTGACTAGACTTTCCCCCCTCACAAGTGAATTCTGCCCCAGACAGCCCTGCATTATGCAGTGTTGCCCCCACTAAGTAATTTGCCCCCACATGTCCCTCCACTTTGTAGTTCGGGGCTAAGCAGAGTAGATGGATGGGGCGTGAATTAATATAAATTAAATTTAAATTTCATAACATTAAAGGTTTAGTTGATTTCAAGATAGAAAAGCATAAAAAGACTAGCACCTAGGTTTTTTGAGGAGAAAAATAAGAAAAAATTGTTTTTAACCAAAGGGAGCATTTGGTGGATTTGAACTAATGGTAGCCTGTGGATGGCACTGTTTTGGGGGATCTGTGGATGGCATTGTTTTTTTTTTTTGGGAGGTCTGTGGATGAGCACTGTTTTGGGGAGGATCTGAGGATGGCACTGTTTCTGAGGGATCTGAGCATGGCACTGTTTTTTTGGGGTGGATCTGAGGATGGCATTGTTTTTGGGGGATCTGAGGATGGCACTGTTGTCTGCAGGATCTGTGGATGACACATATATAGCATAGGATCCCCCTAAGTGCCATCCAAACTGATCCTCAATAAGTGACCCCCAACACTCCAGAATTAATAGTGGTATAATAAAGCAAAGACCTTTTTTTCTTCAAAATTGCGCCACACTGAGCCCAGGTGCCGCTCCTAGTTAATTTATTCACCTTCACTTGCGGCTGATCGTAATCTCGCGCAGTGTGTCACAGAAATCGGCGCCTTCTAATTATGTTAGCGCCAGTGAGGGAGTAAATAAGTTGAGGTTTGCGCGTCAGAGATACACACGCGGGGACAGACGACAGAGACACACGCGAGGACAGACAGACAGAGCACACACGCGGGGACAGACAGACAGGAGACAGACAGTACACGCAGGACGACAGGCAGACAGAGACACGCACACTACGCAGGACAGCACAGACAGAGACACACACGCAGGGGACAGACAGTGACAGGAGGATGCGCAGCACGAACAGGGATGCAGACAGATCGAGAGACACACGCATGGGACAGACAGACAGAGACACACACGAGGGACAGACAGACAGGAGACACACACGCAGGGACAGACAGACAGAGACACACACGCAGGGACAGACAGACAGAGACACACACATGGGACAGAATCATATACACCATGGCCCCCAGAATACACCTGGATCTGTGCTATAAACCCTTAATTGCACCAGATTCCACTCCACTTGAACCCTGAGAGTGCTCCACCTGCCCCTCATACATGAGCTGCCCCTCACCTGCTCTCCATGAAGCTTTGTGGACTCCAGGACTGCTGCACATCCTCCATCACTGAGCAGCCTGCAGGCATACAGCCCCTCCTCCCTCCACAAGCGACTGCTGCTGTCGGGGCTTGTCCAGTGACTATGAGCGAGCATGCGACCAGTGATGTCACAGACCTCCTTCCTAGCAACTACATTCTACCCATGGATCTGCAGAGACTCCAGCCATCTTGTTCTCAGAACAAGATAGCTGGAGCCCAGGCCCCGGGAGGCAAGGGGACAGGCTGCAGAAGGAAGAGGGGGAGGAGCACTGGGCCCCAGAGCCAGCTGCCACAATAAAAAAAAAAATAAAAAAAAAAAAAAAAAGTTTCAGGACTGGCCGGGCCCCCCCAGGGTCAGGGCCCCTTACTGGGGTATGGGCTGTACCCCCCTGATGGCGGCCCTGCCCTCACCTTCAAGCCTGTTTCCAAAGTTTCATCCATGGAAATAGTACTTCCTCGGAAATGCTCCAGGCAATTATTATTACTTTACCCAAATCAGGAAAAGAAAAACAAAATCACAGAAAATAATGCACTCTGCAAATGGATGCCAGGATAACATATGGACTAAGCCCTCACTAGATAAAATCTGAGACACTTGGTCAATACATTTTGATCAAAATACATCTAAGCCCACCGACCGGCGACAAGGTGGTCTCAGTTCAAGCGGTTTACTATACTAACCTATTTATGCTGTAGCGCATTTTCCAGGAGCATAGTCCCCGCACATATGGTGTGTTGCCCCTAGTTACCTCCATGTGCATCAGCAACCGGTGGGAGGAGAGACACACACATCTATATGTACCACCTTAATCAAGGTCACCTGTTAGATAGGTGGGGAAAAAGTGCATTTGAATATCACTCTCAGTATAGGAGCGTATTCACACATGAAGGTGCCACTCCTTCAAGACAAATCAAAGAAATCACAGAAAAAACTATATATAAACCATCCTGCACGATATGGTATTCAATGTGCGGATATATATGGCTACATAATACAAAATCACAGAAAATAATGCACTCTGCAAATGGATGCCAGCATAACACATGGACTAAGCCCTCACTAGATAAAATCTGAGACACTTGGTCAATACATTTTGATCAAAATACATCTAAGCCCACCGACCGGCGACAAGGTGGTCTCAGTTCAAGCGGGTTACTATACTAACTTATATATGCTGTAGCGCATTTTCCAGGAGCGGCCGGGTTTGTTTTGAGGATAGTCGCACAAGATAAACAACATAGTAATATACACACCAGCAATGGGTCACAGCAGTGTCGCCAAACAAACGCGCCCCGACGCGCGTTTCGCCGTCAGCTTTCTCAAGGGGCGATCAATTGCTGGTGTGTATATTACTATGTTGTTTATCTTGTGCGACTATCCTCGTGTTTACTGTGGTTAAAACATCTATGGTGACCGGCTACTTAGCCCAAACTAGCAACTGTTTGTTTTGTTGGGTCCCATTATTTATTTGGTGTGTGCACTGACTGAGGATATTTGCGCATAGTTGCTATCAATTTTCACCAGTTATACTCTGAATGTGCCATGTGGTGTGTCGCTCTTTGTGTAATTGTTTTTACTTGTTTTTTAACACTTTTTGTACCAATCATGTTTCATAAATTGTTCTAATAAAGACGCATTGTTATTTTATATTCCTTCATTTTTTGACTCTGATATCATTCTTTTGGATCTCTAGTTCCCAAAAAGGAGCCAAATTCTTTCCGGCTCATCCATCACCTTTCGTACCCGAAAGGGGCGTCGGTCAACGATGGTATCGATCCGGACTTGTGTTCGGTGGTGTACACTTCGTTCGACGCGGCTGTGGTCCAGCGTTTGGGGGGGGGGCCTTGTTAGCCAAAACGGACATTGAGGCGGCGTTTCGGCTCTTGCCGGTCCATGTAGACAGCCTGCATTTGCTAGGGTGTTTCTGGGAGGGGGGTTACTTCGTGGACAGGTGTTTGCCAATGGGCTGCTCTGTGTCCTGTGCATACTTCGAGGCATTTAGCTCCTTTTTGGAATGGGTGGTGATGGACGTTTCTGGTTGTTCCTCCATTATCCACTACCTCGATGATTTTTTATGTCTGGGTCCGGCTGGTTCAAGGGTTTGCGCATTATTGTTGAACACGTTAAAGTCAGTTTTTCACTCTTTTGGGGTACCGTTGGCAGAGGACAAAATGGTGGGCCCGACAACGGAATTGAGTTTTCTCGGGATTGTACTGGACACTGAGCGGTTGAAGTGTCGCCTGCCAGAAGACAAGTTGGTAGATTTGAAGTCGGCAGTGGACAGGGCCCTAACGGCAAAAAAGATTAGGTTAAAAGATTTGCAGTCCTTGTTGGGGAAGCTCAATTTCGCCTGTCGTATCATGCCCATGGGGAGAATTTTTTGTCGACACCTGGCGGGGGCTACGGCGGGGGTGACGGCCCCGCATCATTTTATTCGGCTGCAAAAGGAGTTGAAAAGGGATTTGGCAGTCTGGGCGGAGTTTTTGGATCAGTACAATGGGAGATCGTTGATGTTGACGGAGGTGGGAGACAATTTCGATTTTGATCTTTTTTCGGACGCGGCCGGGGGATCTGGTTTTGGGGTTTACTGTCATGGGCGATGGTGTGTAGGGGGGTGGCCGGCTTCCTGGGCGGAGCGGGGTTGGACGCGGAATTTAGTTCTTTTGGAGTTATTTCCCATCGTGCTGGCTCTAGTCCTGTGGGTCGACCTTTTCAGGGACAAGAAGCTACGTTTCCATTGCGATAATTTAGGAGTAGTTGAAATCATCAATGGCCTAACGGCATCTTCCCCGCCTGTTATCCGTTTGTTGCAGCATTTTGTATTGTGTTGTTTAAAGCTGAATGTCTGGATTGTGGCGGAACATATGCCGGGGGTTACTAACTGTATTGCGGATGCCCTTTCTCGTTCGCAGTGGGAGCGGTTCCGTCAGCTGGCGCCGGAAGCGGAGCACATGGGTTGGGACTGTCCGGAGTCCATGTGGGAGCTGTTGGAGGAACTGTAGGTCGGTTGCTGCAGGAGTCCTTGAGCGCCGCTACTTGGGTGGCATACGGTACGGCGTGGCGGGAGTGGCAGCAATGGTGTGAGGACCTAGAGGTCCCAGCGAACGAGGGTGAGGTCCCGTTACTACTCTTCTTAGGGCATGTGAAGAAATCTGGGTGGTCTGTCTCGCGGGTTAACAAGTGGATTGCTGGGGTGGCATTCGGTTTTAAATTGAGACAATGGCCTGCTTTTACCAAAGCGTTCTTGGTTAGGCAAGTGCTCAGGGGGTGGCGGCGCGGGTATAGGTCGCATGACCGGCGCCGCCCTGTTTCCTTCCAGCTCTTGTTGCAGTTAGGTAGCCAGTTGGAAATTGTCTGTCACAATGTTTGGGAGGTTAGGGTGTTTCGGGCAGCGTTTTCATTAGCCTTTTTTGGGGCCTTTAGGTTGGGAGAATTGGTTTGCAATAGTGTCAGAACGGTGGGGGGGGGGGGTTTATTGTGGGATGATGTGGCGTTATATCCAGATAGGTTAGTCATTAGGATTCGGAGGTCTAAAACAGACAGGGAGGGGAGAGGGTGCTATGTGCGGCTTTTTGGCATACCAAATTGCCAGATGTGCCCTGTTTCGTGCCTGCGGACATATGGTGAATGGGTGAGGGATACGAGCGGCCCGCTCTTGGCACATGAGGATGGGACTTATTTATCCCGGTATCAATATGTGGCGGTTTTTAAGCGTTGCATACTCAGGCTGGGTACGGCAGCTGACACGTTCATGGGCCACTCATTCCGGATTGGGGCGGCAACCGAGGCCGCGTGGGCGGGCCTGAGTGACGAGGTCATCAAACGCATAGGCCGATGGGAATCGGTTCGTTTTCGTTCTTATGTACGGGTGGGCCTCAATTAGTGTTAATGGTATTCATGTATTCTTGTTGTTTTTGTTCTGTATTCTCAGGTGGCAGTCCGGCTTTAGTTTGGCTGCTAGGCCATTCCTTCGTTTTTTGGGGTGCGCTGAGGGCAGATGTGCGCCCTGACGGTCGGCAGTTGGGCTTTCACAGGGAGGTGGCGGAGGTTCGGTGGATCGGGGTAAGAGGCATGATGTGGGGAGGTGTGCTGAGGGAGGTCAACAGGTATGTCCGATTGACCCGTCCTCCGGATGTGTTGGTCCTGCATGCCGGCGGCAATGATCTGGGAGTTAGGCCGGTTCGCGAGTTAATTCGCGACATCAAATTTGAATTTCTACGCCTCTGGTCTTTATTTCCGGGCACTGTTACGGTTTGGTCAGACATAGTTCCCCGGAAAGTGTGGCGGGGGGCACGGTCCATGGACCGGGTCAATAAGGCACGGATTAAAGTTAACCGGATGGTTGGGAAAATTTATGGCTCGCAATGGAGCGGTCGCAGTGCGACATTCGGAATTAGAAAAAGGGGTCGGGGCCTTTTGGAGGGCCGATGGAGTGCATTTGAACGCCATTGGCATTGACCTGTGGTCTTTGGGTTTGCAGGAGGGAGTGGAGCGAGCCCTAGGTTTGTGGAGGGACGCTCAAGCCTGAGGGGGGTCAGGTTGCGCGTCAGTGGCGGGAGGGAGGTCCTCGAAGTTGGTGCCACGGATGCTTCTGGAGGATGGGAGGGCCTCAGGGTGGGGGCTGGACTCCCAGGTGTGGTATAGTTGGAGGTTGGACAAGGCGTCCGTCAGTGGTCTCCGAGCTGGTGTTCACGGCTGGAGGCAGGACGTATGGGACCGTTGCTAAGGAAGGAGGTTTTACAAAAGTTGTGGCTTCGAGGACCTCCCACCGTTGGGGGTACTTGGTACTGTGTTTGTGAATAGTGTAATATTATAGATATGTAAGTTACGGTTATGCTTACTATACATTTATGTTTAGTTAATAAAACGGCTGCTGTGGCCATTATATCCGATCTCGGTCTCCGTGTCATTATTGGTAAGGGGTCAAAAAAAAGAGTGTGGGGAATCGGTTGTGGTATTTCCCGGGTTAGTTAGACAATAACCTGGTCATGTGTGAATACGCTCCTATACTGAGAGTGATATTCAAATGCACTTTTTCCCCACCTATCTAACAGGTGACCTTGATTAAGGTGGTACATATAGGTGTGTGTGTCTCTCCTCCCACCGGTTGCTAATGCACATGGAGGTAACTAGGGGCTACACACCATATGTGTGGGGACTATGCTCCTGGAAAATGCGCTACAGCATAAATAGGTTAGTATAGTAACCCGCTTGAACTGAGACCACCTTGTCGCCGGTGGGTGGGCTTAGATGTATTTTGATCAAAATGTATTGACCAAGTGTCTCAGATTTTATCTAGTGAGGGCTTAGTCCATATGTTATGCTGGCATCCATTTGCAGAGTGCATTATTTTCTGTGATTTTGTATTATGTAGCCATATACATCCGCACCTTTAATACCATATTGTGCAGGATGGTTTATATATAGTTTTTTCTGTGATTTCAAACCAGGAAAAGAACCAAATGTCCCGGTGAATTTCAGACCGATATCTTTATTAAACACAGATCTAAAAATATATTCTAAAATACTACCAAATAGACTAGCTGAAATTCTCCCCTCCATAATTACGGATGATCAAGTAGGCTTCATCAAAGACCGCCAAATCTCTGATGGGGCAAGGAGATTCATTGATCTGATTGAAATAGCTAGTACTCGTCGAACGCCTTCTCTGCTCCTCTCTCTGGATGCGGAGAAGGCGTTCGACAGAGTCCATTGGGGATTTTTACAGAGGGTGATGGTAGAATTTGGATTTTATGGTCCATTTCTCACAGGGGTATTAAACCTATACACAACACCCCACGCATATGTATACCCCTTTGGCTTCAAATCCAGATACTTTTCTATAACAAATGGTACAAGGCAAGGATGCCCTCTCTCCCCCCTAATTTTCGCTATGATCATGGAACCCTTGGCCATCCAAATTAGATCGTCTACCACCATTTCAGGGATAAAAGTTGGAGCAACGACCACAGAATAGGGTTATTTGCTGACGATGTATTGCTGGCAGTATCGGACCCTTCAACCTCTCTACAAACCATTAATCTAATCTTTAAAAACGTTTCTGAAGCTTCTTATTATAAGGTAAACATCAACAAATCCCAAATCTTGAATTTGGGGATTCCTCCCAAAACGCGTCTGAAGCTTAAACAACAATTCCAGTATAAATGGGTCAAATCTTCCCTTCCTTACTTAGGTATTAACCTCACTCCTTCTCCACAAGGGTTATTTCAAGCTAACGACATCCCCTTATCCCAAGGCATTAAAACTTCACTAGAAAACTTAAAATCCTATGGAGTTTCATGGCTAGGCAGAATAGCGATGATTAAGATGCATACACTGCCTAAAATTCTATACTTTTTTAGGAAACTTCCAATATGCCTACCCATTGGATTACTTAAGATGTTGCAAAGAACTATTCTCAAGTTCATATGGGGGAACAGGAGACACAGGGTTAATAGTAACATCCTATTCGCGACCAGAGGTGAGGGAGGCTTGAGTTGTCCCTCTATCATTCAATATTATAGAGCCACAATAATACACCAAGCAAAACATTTGTGGTAAGCAGACAACAAAAAAACCTGGTCTCGAATAGAAATTAGTAACTTAGGACACTCTTCGGTCAAGGACATTTTGCTGTCCAATAATTTTTTTAACTCTACGCCAACTAAACTCCTCTCAACTATGCGAGCCATTTTAGAGGTATGGGAAACTATCTCCAAAAAACTCCTATTATTTTCTCCATGTCTCTTTCAAACCCATATATCAATCCTAGAAACATATATTCCTGATCTAACATTAGATTCATGGGAAAACAAAGGGGTAAAGTGCATAGAGGATCTTTTTACTAAAGAGGGCATTAGGCTGTTCTCCTACCTACAAGAAACCTTCCAGGTTTCCCCAAAGGAATTTTATAAATTCCTTCAAATCAGACATGCCCTATCACAGGTTAAACAGCCTCTTTCTGATGCAGTGACAGAGGTTGGGTCCCCACCCTTCCTCTTTCTTAAATGGTTACAAGGCCCTTACAACAACGCTGGAGGTATTTCTGCGGTTTACAAAATTCTTGTTTCAACAATTAAAGACCCACTAGAAAGAACTAAATCTCAATGGTCAGCTGACCTAGCTATTGAAATATCTGAAGCTCAATAGGCACACGCTTTTGATCTAATTCCATCCATATCCAAATGCATTATTCATCTGGAATTAGCCAGGAAAATTTTGTATAGGTGGCAATATTGCCCATCCAGAATACATAAGCTTTTTCCAGACACGAATCCTGTGTGTTGGAGATGCAAAAGCGTGGATGGTACTCTTTTGCATTGTTGGTGGGAATGCCCTCCCATAAACAGGCTCTGGTCAAAGGTTTTCCAAGTAATCTCTGAAATAAGCTCTATTACAATGCCACCCAACCCAAGAAGCGCCTTATTGTTCCTAGAACTGGATACTGTCCCTTTTGAGATTAGGTCACTAATATGCCATTTTTGCTTAACTACCTGCCAACTAATAGCTATGAATTGGAAAGCAGATCATGTTCCTTCCATCAAGGAGATCTTGAGAGGAGTTGAAGATAATTGCTGGTATGAGGAAATGGCAGCCTCAGCGTTCCATAAGAAAGAGAAATTCTACAATGCCTGGAGCTTGTGGCTGGCATCCCTATTCCACCAATCTACCAACTCTACAAACCTTTTGTGCTATTAGTGCTACCAGTGCAACCCACAGCTTAGGTTGCTCTCTCTTGTACTTACACCCTCCAGTATTGCCTAAACAGGTTGCATCACGGTGACAACTTACAGGTTCATATCTTAAATCGGCTAGATGCCACATGCCCATGCAATTGGCCACTTGGCCATTTCTTATACGTATGATAATTATATATGTATACTCAAAGTATTTCACATTGCAATTTTTATGATATGTAATACTCCCAACTATTTCTACACTTGTATCAAACAATGTTTTTCTCACTTTATCCTCTTATCCCTTCCCTTACTTCCTTATTTCCCCCCCCTCCCCACTTCCAATCTTTACCCCCCCCCCCAACAACCTACATATTTTACAAAATGTTAAACATCATTTTCATTGAGTATGTTAATATCTGTATTTTTTCCTTCTAATAAAATACATGTTTCAAAAAAAAAAAAATCAGCATGGAATCCACTTTTTCAGCTCGAAAAAAACCCATGTTTTTATTTTTACGCTTTTTTTTATGGATGTTTACTTCGATACAAAAGTAAATTTTCAGCTTGAGGTTTTTGGAGATCTGTGCCAAAAAATGCACCAAAAATGCACAAAAACTACAGACTGACATTTATTTTAATCGGAGATTCAGTGCTGATTCTGCGCCAAGATAGGGTGCGCTGCTTCTTTTTTCCACGCTTTTTTCTGTAAAAAAAAAAAAGGAAGCGTTGCTTCCCATTGAAGTGATTACAATGTTGTTTTGAGAATTATTTTGGAGCTGATTTTGCAGCAGAAACGCTCCAAAATCAGCGCCAAAAACCTCAGTGTAAAGTGGCCCATAGGCTGTATTTACATCAGATTTTTGCCCCAGGTTCAGCGTATACACATTACTTATACATTACACAGTTCCCTCAGGCAGGCGTCATAGAGGGTATTTGATTCTTTAACATACATGTGTTTTTACTGGACTATGACGTATACGATACAAAAGCGCAGCACTCCTCGTTCTTGTATCCTGCAAAATCCGGTAAAAAAAAATGGCTACTTTTTTTTTTTTTACAATGAAACTCTATGGTGAACGGATGTCACTGTCATGGCATCAGTATGAGGCATCCGAATACGTTTTTTTGTATACATTAAACGGATGGGAAAAACGTGATGTGAACCCAGCCTTAAATGTGGGACAAAAATGTGATGTGAACTATCGGCGCATTGTACAGTTGTTGAAAAACCATACTCGCCTGCTCCCCGCCGCTCCGTGATTTTCCAGTCCCCATTCTGTAAATGTTTGGATGGATGGGGGTCAGATGACTGGCATCATACTGGTGTGTCCCCAAGAAGCACATGGGTGCCCAGAGGACTGTGGCATCAGATGGATAGGGGGCCTAGAGGACAGGGCATCAGATAAGCAGGGGGGAAAAGAGCAGCAGATGAATGTAGTTGGGGGGGGGGGGGCGGCTACATGAGATGCAGGACAGCTAGTGCTGGCAGGGATAAGCCTGGAATGTATGGGCTCCTGCACAGGCTCTTCTTTCTGCAGCACTTCCTGTCGGTATTCAGTCTCCCCTCTCCCTCCTGTTATTGCCGACTACAGAGCAGTCTCTGTAGCAGAAGCTGGGCTGTACTAATAGCAGAGGAAGGGGAGACAGGATCTCCCTGTAGCACACTGTACTGAGCCCTGGCTGCACTATTAAGCAGCCAGGCTCCTCTATTAATGGCCCATGCTGATGGGCGGGGCTTAGCTCCCTGCTCTGCTCCGAGGACGTTCTAAAGCAGTGAAGTGAGTGTAGAGGGAGTGTGGCCAGTCTGTCACTGTTTACTACTGCTCCGGGCCCCTTGTTAGCCCGGGCCCCGAAGCAGCTGCTTTCCCTGCTTCCCTGGTAGGTACGCCACTGCAGACAATGCATTTGGATGCAGGAGTGTATACAGTGGTCCCTCAAGTCACAATATTAATTGGTTCCAGGAGGACCATTGCATGTTAAAATCATTGTAAGTTGAGTAATCGGTTCCAAAGCCCCAAAATGCCATCCAAGATAAGAGAAAATGAAGATTTAAGAAAAATAAGCAGATAACTAAGTCAGATAAAACAAGTCCTTACATATAACAGTCAGGAATAGCTGATAACTAGCATCTAATCCAGCTATTCTACCAGAGAAGTGGCCTTGATTGGTTGGATCTGAGTCTCAGACATTGTATGCTGAGTCTGGTTTCAACTTACGATGGGTCAGAAAAGACCATTGTATGTTGAAAATATTAAATCCTGAGGCCATTGTATCTTGAGGGATCACTGTATTTCACAACATACAACAGATTTTTCACAATATTTTAGGCACAGATTAATGTGAATTGAAATACAGGCAATGTAATCAGATGAAGGAATGTATATGTCCCAAAAGAAAAACAGAATATTGCGGACAAGAATAGGACATGTTCTATATTTTTGCGGAACGGAAGTGCAGACCCGGAAGCGCGGATCCATAATTACGGATCCGAGCGGGACAAAGTCTGTCCCCATAGAAATGAATGGGTCCGCAATTCCGTTCCGCAAACAGAATTGCGGACGTGTGAATGGGGCATAAGGGTTCCTTATCACCGCCAGTTAGTTAGCTACTTGTTAGGTAGCTAGCGCCCAGCCCACCGCACCGCAGTCACTGATTTTGGCAGAGATTTTTTCATCCACATTGATCGATGCGAATAAAAAAATCTGTGCCGTTCATTTTTTTTTTTTCAGCCCAGAGGCTGAACGGAAAAAAAAAATCTCATTACCCGTATGCTCAATATACGGAGAATCGCAGAAACTCCTAATGCTGGCCATACGTGTAATGATTGCGGAGACCCTCAAATGCCAGGGCAGTACAAAAACCCACATGTGACCCCATTTTAGAAAGAAAACACCCCAAGGTATTCTGTGAGGGGTATGGTGAGTTCATGTAAAATTTTATTTTTTGTCACAAGTTAGTGGAATATGAGACTGTAAAAACAAAAAAAAAATAAAATAAATAAAATCAATTTCCGCTAATTTGTGCCAACAACTTTTAAAAAAAATTTATACAAAGTTGACAATTTACAGAGATATTTCTCTCACCCAGCATGGGTATATGTAAAAATACACCCCAAAACACATTGCCCTACTTCTCCTGAGCTCGGCGATACCACATAAGTGAAACTTTTTTGCAGCCTGGGTGCGCAAAGGGGCCCAAATTCCAACGAGTACCTTTAGGTTTTACATGGCGGCTCACAATTTAGCCCCACCCAAAATGCTAGAACAGTAAACACACCCCACAAATGACCCCATTTCGGAAAGTAGACAACCCAAGGTATTCACTGAGGGGCATAGTGAGTCCGTCTGAGATTTTTTTATTTTTTGCCAGAAGTTAGCAGAAATTGAAACTTTTTTTTTTTTTTTCTCAGAAAGTGTCATTTTCCGTTAACTTGTGAAAAAAAATGAAATGATACATGAACTCACCATGCCCCTCCACGAATACTTTGGGGTGTCTTCTTTCTAAAATGGTGTCATTTGGGGGGTATTTATACTTTCCTGACATTCTAGCACCTGAAGAAACATGACAGGCGCTCAGAAAGTCAGAGCTGCTTCAAAATGCCGAAATTCACTTTTTTGCACCATAGTTTGTAAACGCTATAACTTTTACCCAAACCAATAAATATACATTTATTGGATTTTTTTTTTATCAAAGACATGTAGAACAATAAATTTAGAGAAAAATTTATATAGAAATGTAGTTTTTTTTGAAAAATTTTACAACAGAAAGTGAAAAATGTCATTTTTTTGCAAAGATGTCGTTAAATTTTTATTAATGGCAAAAAAAGTAAAAATGTCAGCAACAATGAAATACCACCAAATGAAAGCTCTATTAGTGAGAAGAAAAGGAGGTAAAATTCATTTGGGTGGTAAGTTGTATGACGGAGCAATAAACGGGTAAAGTAGTGTAGTGCAGAATTGTAAAAAGTGGCCTGGTCATTAAGGGTGTTTAAGCTAGGGGGGCTGAAGTGGTTAATGTAATCTTAAATACAGACACAGTTTTGGGGTGCCGGACACTATATGTCACATAAATCCACAGAATATAGACACTATTAGAACAAGATTAATGGAAATTGTGCTACAGACACTGTTTGCTGATGTAGTACAGTATTTTTCTATTATAGTCACACACTACGGTCACTAGATATGGGCCAGATTATTACATACGCAGTCTGCGGATGATGTACACTATATGTCACTAATAGGTGCAAAATAAAAATATCTTGCTGCTGTCAAACACACACAGTAGTCCTAATAAGGACTTTGGGGTCTTGGAAAAGCTTGTGGTAGAAAAAACAGCTAATTTCTCTCCCTGCACTATCTGTCCCTTCCAAAGCACTGTCCCTGAGACTGCAAGAGTTAAATGGAAGCTGGTCTAAAACGCACCCCACCCCCCGACACTGTTGTCCTGAAAAGGACATTTGGGTCTTTGCAAATGTTGTTTCTAATAAAATTGGTGAAAGTTGGCTTCACACACTGTATTTCTTTCCCTGCCTATCTCTGCTCTCCCTGACGCTGACTGAGCCGAACATGCGTCATCGGGTGCTATATAGCACGTGAAGATATGTTCCGGCCAGCCAATCACTGTAATGCCAGCAGCCAACATGGCTCCTGGCATTACAGTGAGGGCAGTACTTACCTGCACCTTCATTGGCTGCTTACAACCCGAAAAACGTGCGGGGCGGAGACTCAAGCATGGCGCTCGAGCACATGTGGTATTTGGCCGAATACCGCCATGTGCTGAGCATAGCAATGCTCGAGCCTAACCGGTATTTGGCCAAGCATGCTCGCCGATCTCATTTATCTAGAATACAATGTAGCAGCATTCAATTGATGAATGCTGCTACATTGTATATTAGATAAATGTGTAAATATTGTTGCAGTGAATTTAGCCGATTGGTTAATGCTGCAAACTAGCTGAAGAGACTGTAGGACCGTATTTTAACATATGTGGTCTCTTGAAACGTTTAAGAAATCGGCTAATCCATTGCTTTTTACTTGTATTTTATTTATATTTTTATTGTTTTTTACAATTGAGGAGGTTAGCTTTGTCATTAGATTATTTGAATAAATTCCTATTGAAATAGACAACAACCTATGTGCATTACATATGTATGAGTGCCAGTCTACTAATAGCTATTCGATTTTATTTGAAGGGTGATTTAATAAGACTTGAGCACCTGCCATTGATTAGTGAGTGAGCTATTTCCACATAGATTCATCTATATCACTCCTATTTGGCTTAAAAAATGTGGTTTACGAGAATTTTTGAGCTGCCCCTGGTGTGATGCACAGAGGGTGGATTTTTTGCACATTTTCTGGGTCGTGTCCTGATTTAAAAACATATTGGAGCTCAATCCATGACTTTAGTATTAAAAAACTGAAGATGGTGACTCCTTTGACACTTGAGTTTTGGATACTAAGTGAGTTCTCTAAGCTAAACTGCCGTAAGTACTGAAAAATTATTTTGGTTAAGATTATGTTCTTGGCCAGGCTCCTTATTACCCGAGCTTGGCTTTCTCAAAATACTCCAAAAAGGAAGGATTGGTTACACTCAGGAAATATGGTGAAGCGATATGAGAATATTTTATATAAACAAAGGAACTCTGTAGAAAAATGGTCCAGAATATGGGGAGACTGGTAGGTTTTACATAATAATTTCCATCCTTCTTCATCTTTACTCTCCATCCTTTTCTCCTAATGTTTTTTTTTTTCACTTTTTTCTGTCTTTTTTTTTTTTTCTATTTTAGAGATAATGAGACGCATCGCTAGGGTGGGTGGTTGGCGACAGGAGGGAATGGGTGAGAACCGCGAGAAATGTATTAACGAAACTACTGATTGAATATGTAATTGTTTTATATTGGTATAAATAAAGCATAATAAAAAAGAATTAGATTCAGTCGCTATATTTCTCTTTTCTAAGGCGCACTTAGCCAATAAAATCAACTGATTATTTGAAAAAAAAAAGACCCAACATCACCTGAACATGTACGGCAGATGTTGAGAAAGGGTAAACGAGGCTTGTTTAGAGAACTCTTCTCTAAAGTACTACTAACCTTTGTATTGCCGATTGGTGGGGGTGCCAGAATCCCCAGTAATCACCTGTGATAGTGCCAGTCACATGCCACCTAAACAGTACTAGACATTTGCTCTCTAACAATATGGGCATATGCTCTGTTAAGAGTGCCATTGCAGACCCCGGGCTAGTGGTGCTGTTAAGGGTGATCACATCTGGCAGCGGGGCAGTGTGTACCCTGAATGCCACTGAGGATAGGTCATCAATATAAAAAGCGGACAACTCCTTTTAGTGCAGGAGAGCTTTTCTTGCCCTACTCAGGGTTGTTATTTATGGCACATGTAGTACAATTTCACCTCAAACTAGTACAGCTTCATGGTTTACACAGAAAAAAAGAAAAGGAAACTTGGCATACAAAGTGGCAGTTCAACAACAAATATTTGGTAATAGGTACCATGGAAATTCACGCCCAAGGACTGATTGGACGCATTTTACACCGAAAAAAAAAAAAGAAACTTGGCATACAAAGTGGCAGTTCAACAGCAAATATTTGGTAATAGGTACCATGGAAATTCCCACCCAAGGACTGATTGGACGCATTTTACACCGTAAAAAGAAGAAAAAGAAACTTGGCATACAAAGTGCAAGTTCAAAAACAAAGATATGGTAATAGGTACCATGGAAATTCACACCCAAGGACTGTTTGGACTCATTTTAAAGGAGGTTCTTTAGCTATTTTAACATAGGCTCTACTGATATAATCAGTATGCTTTTGACAGGTCAATTTTGCATTCCAGACAGACTGTAAGTAAAAAATGTATTTTTATCTGTATACAGTTCTTTGTGTATCTAGATTGTGTACCTGAGTAATTTGTGCCGAGGTGTGATAGTTTGTAAGATGGCTGTATTTATTTTGGGCTATAAATATTTTGTTCTATTGATTTTTATTAAAAATCTTCTATGTTTTTCTCTGCACTGCTTCTGCAAAGTATTGCTTCCCCTTCTCAGTGTATCCATCAAACAGTAGCTTGATCTGTAGTCCTTATCTCTGAACTCCTGACAGCTGAAACACTTATTATAGCTAAACTATCAGTTGAATAAGAATTTAGCTAAAACGGAATCTGTCAACTCCAAAATTAGAGTAAGTGGTAAATAGTGTAAGTTATCCAAAGTCTAGTTATGTAACTGTTATCCAACGCTGTGCTCCCAAAAAACAGCAGTAAAATGCATTGAGAGGACTCTCGTGCTCATGCATATAATGGAGAGGACTCAAAGAGGAGTCCTCTTAATGCATTTTACTGCTGGTTTGTAGGAGTACAGCGTCGGAATGGAAGTGAGTATAAAGATAAAAATGAAATAACCAGACTCAGCTTCACTTACACTATACACCACTTACTCTAGTTTAGGGGGGTGTTTTGGAGCTGACAGATTCCTTTTTAGCTAAATGCTTATAAAACTGATAATGTAGCTATAATGATAGTATTAGTTATGATCTGTCAGGAAAGTACAGGCCAAGCTGTCAGAGCTGCAGATACAGCCTGCAGATACACTGAAAGAGCAAAAAAGAGAAAAGAATAAAAATCAATTCAAAAAATGATTTATAGGCCAAAATAAGTAAAATGCAATGAAAAAAAATTGCTACCAAAGGTGTCAGTAGTTTTTAAAAGGAACCTCCACTTTAATATATTTAGGGGTTGTCTCATGAAGAAAAACACGCATCCACAAAATATACTGATGATGTCCATGTGACATCCGTATTGCATTTTTTTGGGCGGATCCATTGTAAGTGTTGCCTATCCATGACCGCAAAACGGACAAGAATAGGACACGTTCTATCTTTTTTTGCAGGGCTACAGAATGGACACACAGATGTGGACAGCACACAGTGTGTTGTCTGCATTTTTTGCGGACCCTTTGAAACGAATGGGTCCGCATTCTATGAGCAAAAAAAGCGGATCGGACACAGAAACAAAATACGTTGATGTGCATGAGCCCTTAACTGCACTCCGTCCGGTGATCATGAATAATAATATGGACTTCAAAACCCCCAGCGATCAGAGGTTATTACTGGAGGGAGTTTATTCTACCTAAACATTTCAACTTGAACAAGTGGTAGTCCTATAGGGGCAGATA
Source organism: Bufotes viridis (assembly GCA_033119425.1). NCBI lineage: Eukaryota > Metazoa > Chordata > Amphibia > Anura > Bufonidae > Bufotes > Bufotes viridis. The sequence continues at coordinate 35,284,248 of CM065597.1, read as the reverse complement.
GGAAATGTTTAACAGATGCCTGTGGTAAATTCTATAAATTCCTCACACCCTGGAAAAATGTCTGAATATTCAATAGTGTAAGAATAACACATTAAAAAGGAAAAACAGGATGTTCCCTAGCTCCCTCATTTTAGCCATCGGGGCGGTTCTGGACCCACCAATAACAGTTTTTGTTATGTCTTAATGAGGTTTTTCAAAATATGGCAAAGCTTTAAAGGGACTATCAGCAATTGTGACCATGCTAAACTACCAACAGCTCTACCTAGGGGCTGTGGAAAACAGAACAAATATATCCACTGTGGAGCTTTTCACATCAAAAGTAGCACAAATATGCAGTTTTATTCTGCTAGATTTTGTTCTTGCAAGTGCCTAGGGGATTCACTGTAAAGTGTTCTCTGCACTGATCTTCTTCACAGTCCCTCCCCTCTGTTCTGAGTGACAGCTATAGTGGTCTCTTGATTGGATGCTACAGGTGTCAATCAGAGCAGTGGGGAGGGGGATACGAAGCATCTTAATGCAGAGAGCACTTTCCAGTAAAGCCCTGTGTCACGGTGGGGAGTGGGGGAAACCCCTACCGTACAATGTCCGAGGCCACTGGGCCGGAACGCAGGGAATAAAGAGCAGGTAACCACCTGGTGCGTCCTTATTACTGCCCCTAGACTACTACTGCATGAGCCACCTCAGATGGTAAGGAGGCTAATGCCCACAAACCTGGGGCCCTGACATCCCTGCATCGCTCTAAGATGGTGAGAGGGCAGAGACCACCCGCTCATCCTAAACCACGGATGATCAAGCGTCTCCAGAAGCCCAGTGGCAGCCAGGGACTAGACTGTGTGCAAGCCTGCATGGCAGGTTAAGTAACAGGGAAAACCAACAACCCCATCATACCCACACTTACCTGCCGCAGCAGAGATGAAACCAACACCAGGACCTCCTGGACTCCAGGGGGCTCCAGGCAGGGCAGCACACAGTCTAGATTTCGCTTAAACCCCCCGGGGAAAGCAACCCCCTTCCGTAGGAGAATCCAAACACACACCTCCAAACAAAACCGACACCATAACAGCATACACCAGATGAGGAAGGGCAAACAGAAGCTCGCAGGAGGGGACACAGAGACAGAGCAAGGGAAACAATATAACAATTAAGGGTGGCTAACACAGACTACAACCTTCAGCCAGGAAGCAGAGCTCCTACACAGACTGCCAACCAAATTTAAACTGACCTCAGGCTCCACCACACCACACCAACATATAAGGAGACCTGAGGCCACATCCATCACTCCAAGCAAACACTCCTTAACCCTGTGAACACCAAACAGGGGAAGTGCACACATGCATACCCACGTTGCCACTGGCAACCACATGTGTTGACAGCGAGACACCTAGCCCCAAGCTCAGGCTGCTACACTGCCAACAACACAAAGGGGAAAGTGCACATCCAAGAATGTGTCACCCATACAACACCACATGTTGCCAGCGGGAATCGCACGTGGGGCGACCAGGTATCAACCCACACATGCGGCAACCAGAAACATATCCGCTGGCAACAGCATGCCAGGACACCAAGTCACGACTACACCACGGGTTGTGACACCCTGCCCTAGACATTTCCAGGAGAAGAATCTGGCTGAATAAATACTTCATATTCACACTACTCCTGGTAGTAAAAACTTCACTAAAGGCATGTGTGCACTGCTCTTCCCAGCCCTTGCATGGTCAAAACTGCTATCAGACTCCCTTTAAAGAGGTTATGCCATGATTGAGGTGACAAATGAAATCAGACATCATACAGTACAGGACAATCTAATTCTAACAAAGCTAGAACCAGAGATCCAGAAATATTCCCTTTCATTGCTATAATTGCTCTGCTAGATTAACTTAAAGCGGGCAGCTCATGAGGCATGTCCTTTCTGCTGCAGTTCTCTCCCTGTAACTGTCACAGCTTCAAACAGTACATAGACTATGTGGCAGTTAAAGGATAGAATTCGGCATGTGTTATCACCTCAATTTTGATCTTCTCTTTTCTTGGATCCACTCCTGGCTTTGGTTAAAAATTAATTGCACCAAAATCCACCTGTATGAATCCAGCCTAAGGGTATGTTCACATAAAGGATTTTGACTGCTTCACAAGCCACAGTGTAACCCCCGGCAGAAACTGTAGCGGGTTCCATTTTGAATGGTACAGTCTTGCTCTCAGTTTAGTACCATGGAATGGAGCAGGCTTCTGCTGCGGCTTTTTGGGATGTCTGCATGGTAACCCCGCTAATGATGGACTGTGCATTCTTGGGGCAGCTAGGAAAACTGCATGGGAAAAATCCTCAGTTTCTTGAACTACGGCACAGCCTTCCTTTGAAAACAATGAAAGGCCGACTGAGTGCACATTTGGTATGGTTTTTGGCTAAAAATAAATGTTGTGTGAACCTTAGGCAGCTTTTCTATAGTTAAAAAGGAACATCCATCCATCTATTATACAGAGAACCCAAGACAGATGTCAGTGGGCACCACTGACGCCAATCCTGTGATGGAACTGTAGAGAACTTGAAAGTTAGATCCCAGGTCTTTGTGCAATTTACACACTTTACCCAACTTACATTTTGGTAGCCCATCAAACCAAAAGGATTGTTTTGGACTAGGGTACAGCCATGGGTACTAGATGCCCCTCCGAGTACACAAGCTTATTAATGGGCTCACACCACAAAGCATTCTAGTGGAGAACCACACTTTATGGTTGTTGTTACATAGATGGTTCTGTTCAAGTTTACTTCGCTGTATAAAAGATAGATGATGTTTTAATATTCAAAAAACCTAATCAAAGAGATTCTCTATAATCACTTTCAAAATGTATAATTGTGTAACATTCAAAAGATCAGATATGAGTAGTAAGGGGCGGGTGTTCTCGTCAAACTCAAAGTGACAGGTGTCCACGCCCCTTTCCACTCACAAACCCACCCACTCCACCCACCCACAACCCCGCCCTAAATCACGCATAAAATACGGCCCATTCAAATCCCCTTTTTTTCTTTTAGATCCAATAAAGCGTCAGTAATTCAATTAAGTTTATTATGTTTAAAAATAAAATGGTATTAAGCTTAAGGTATACACCTTATTAAGCTATCATAACTATTGGCAATAGTTATTTGATCCGTCTACCTTACTATCTATAGGACCTTCGATGATATCACCACAGGCCCTGTTTTGAATAATTATCTATCTAATCTAAATCTATCATTCAATAGATAAATATTTATCTATCTATTTATCTATCTATCATCTATCTATCTATCTATCTATCTATCTATCTATCTATCTATCTATCTATCTATCTACCAATTTATCCATCTATCTATCTAGCTAATCTATCTATCCAGCATCTATCTATTTTATCTAGGACCTTTGATGAGCCCCTTTTCCTGCCCATAACCCCGCCCACACTACTCCCACAAACCCTCGCCCCAAAACTGATGTCAGAGCTGGTCTCACCGAAAGTCCTAAATCTAACGTTCAATAGATAAAATATTTTATCTATCTATCTAACAATGTATCTATCTATCTATTTATCTATCTATCTATTGCACATCTATCTATCTATTTAATCTAGGACCTTTGATGAGACCCTTTCCCAGCCCATAACCCCCCCAAGCGTTCCACAAACCCAGTAGTACTGTTTATACATGTGTTACGAGGCATGAGCATCATGCTGCACAAACAGCCGTAACAATAAAGAGCCGGAATAACACAGTTAAATCAGGCCGAGCCTGTGAGCAGAGGTTTACAGACATGTCAGGGGATGTTCTAATATATTTATATAACTATCTATCTGTTATCTATCTATCTATTATTTATCTATAATCCGGCTTAATAAAATATCACTATAAATATTTTATCTATCTATCTACCTATCTAGCTAGCTGCCTATTTGTCTATCACATATCTATCTATCTATCTATCTATCTATCTATCAATCTATCTATTTATCTAACAATTTATCTATCATCAATCTATCTATTTATCTTTCTATCTAACAATTTTTCTATTTATCTATCTAACACACGGCTCCTTAGCGTCTCCATACAGATTTGTTTTTTTGTCCCGTCACAGCCGCAGCAGCGGCGACAGGAACAACAGAATCTGCGACAGCCACGGCACCCAACTTTCCTGGTTATCTATCTATAATCTGGCTTAATAAAATACTACTATAAATATTCTATCTATCTATCTATCTATCTATCTATCTATCTATCTATCTATCAATTTATCTATTTATCTAACTATCTACCAATCTATTTATATATTCTATGTATCTGTCTTTCTATCTATCTTTCTATCTATCTATCTATCTATCAATCTTTCTATCTTTCTATCTATCTATCTAGCGACCTATCTATATATGTTTCTATCTAACTGTCTATCTTTCTTCTATCTTTCTATCTATTTTTATCTATCTTTTTATCTATCTATCCATATATCTAACAATTTATCTAACGTTCTATCTTTCTGTCTGTCTATCTATCTAACAATTTATCTATCTATCTTTCTATCTATCGACCTATCTATATATTGTATCTATTTATCTACTTATCTATCAAGCTATTTATTTATCTATTATCTAGCAGGTTTCTTTGAAGTACCCAGCTTTCCCAAAGCTATTAAATCCCATCAAGCTAATAAAAGCCTATGAACCTATTAATAAAAGCGTATGAATTGCACCAACCTCTTAGAATCTTTAAAAAATCTATCTATCTATCTATCTATCTATCTTCTAATAAGCCAGCTGGCGATCATTTTGTACAAACACCTGCCAAATTTAGAAGTCCACAATGTATAGTCAGCCTAATGCACGAGCAGAACCAATTTTTACAGAGTCTTTTCTTATTCCAAATTTTCGTACTTCTCTGAATAAGGTTTAACGCCGCCATAAGAACCGATAGCTTTTGTCGTGTAGTACTGTTTTTCTCAATATTTTGGATATGTAAAACAAATAAAAACATTATCAGACATTACATACAAATACATTTTTATATACAGGCAAAGTAAAAGTTACAACGTCAACCAAACTTTCTGTAACAAAGATATGTAAAACAAATAAACATGTAGGCGGTTTTTTCTTTTTACAATAAATACACTATCTTGGTTAGTTAACATTACATAAACCTCTAGGACATACCGGTGATAGCAGGTACTTAAAAAGTTGCTAAATTGACTGCAAACGCTAATTTGTGTTAATAGGTCTTGTTATCTCTCATGAAGTGCCTTTTTTACTGAATACTTGTATTCCTCATGAAATAACAAGGCTGTTTCCTTTTTTTTCTTAGAACTCTATATTGTTCCTCTGTTATTTCTTCCGAGAAATTAAGATATAAATGAATAACTGACACATGGATATTTATGTCGACTGTTTGACCCTACAATGACATATTTATAAATAACTAGACATTATGCTCGGTACAATAATGGGCACTAGAATTGGCCGGCGCTCAGAGCAAGCGTCACACTGTGCTATCTATTAGATATATAGATATCTCATAGATATTAGAAGCTTGATAAATAGATATGCGTATACATAGATAAATAGATATATATTAGATAAATAGATATGTGATCGATAGATAGATAAATAGATACATATATAGATAAATTGATAGCTGTTAGAAGCTAGACAGATAAATTGATAGATAGATACATTGATAGATAGATAAATGGATAAATTGTTAGATAGATAGATAGATAGATAGATAGATAGATAGATAGATAGATAGATGAAAGATAGACAGATAGGTCGATATATAGATAGATTGATAGATAGATAGATAAATAGATAGATACATTTTTAGATAGATGGATGGATAGATAGATAGAAAGATAAGACGTTAGATAAATAGATAAATTGTTAGATAGATGAATAGATAGATAGGTTGCTATATAGATAGACTGATAGAAAGATAGATGGATCGATAGAAAGATAGAAAGATTGATAGAAAGATGGATAATAGATAGAAAGATAGATAGAAAGACAGATAGATAGAATATATAAATAGATTGGTAGATAGATAGATAGATAGATAAATTGTTAGATGGATAAATAGATAGATAAATTGTTAGATAGATATATAGATAAAATATTTATAGTATTATTTTATTAAGCCAGATTACAGAAAGATAACTGGGAAAGTTGGGTGCCGCGGCTGTTGCAGATTCTGTTGTTTCTGTCAAATAGATATGTGGTAGATAGACAAATAGGTAGCTAGCTAGATAGGTAGATAGATAGATAAAATATTTATAGTGATATTTTATTAAGCCGGATTATAGATAAATAATAGATAGATAAATAACAGATAGATATAAAATATATTAGAACATCCCCTGACATGTCTGTAAACCTCTGCTCACAGGCTCGGCCTGATTTAACTGTGTTATTCCGGCTCTTTATTGTTACAGCTGTTTGTGCAGCATGATGCCTATGCCTCGTAACACATGTATAAACAGTACTACTGGGTTTGTGGAACGCTTGGGCGGGTTATGGGCTGGTAAAGGGTCTCATCAAAGGTCCTGGATTAGATAGATTAGCTAGATAGATAGATGGATAAATAGATAGATAGATAGATATGTGATAGATAGATGGATAAATTGATAGATAGACAGTGATAGATAGATAGATAGATAGATAACATATTGAACAATAGATTTGGGTTAGATAGATAATTAATTAGAACAGGGCCTGTGGTGATATTATCGAAGGTCCTATAGATAGTAATGTAGACGGATCAAATAACTATTGCCAATATTTATAATAATTTATAATAGCTTAATAAGGTTTAATATAAGCTTAATACCATTTTATTTTTAAACATATTAAACTTAATTGAATTACTGATGCTTTATCGGATCTAAAAGAATACAAGGGGATTTGTATGGGCGGTATTTTAGGCGTGGTTTGGGGTGGGGTTGTGGGTGGAAAAAGGGCATGGCCACCGATCACTTTAAGTTTGACGAGAACACCCGGCCGTTACTACTGATATGATAAATCGAAAAGTTAAAATCTAGGTTGGACATCTTGGACTAAAAATATTGCTTCTCTACAAATAAATTAGGTACAGGCTAGACCTCTTTTTGTGTATGGGGTGTGGATGTCAGGTCAGATATTCTGACTCAATCAAACCTGAAATATACTTACCTGTAATACCTGATCATATTAACAAGGAAGTCTATTGCTCTCCACAGGAATAAGAATTTTCTACGGGGAAGTCCTTCATCCTGAACCGAAAACATGGGGTCAGGTCAGTAATGCTTGTTGTGTTTCAAAAGGAGTGACTGGTGTTTGTTTCAGTTTCCATGCCTTTAAATGCCCTTGGCCAATTCCTTGCTCCCTTAATGTGTAGCCATGCAGTTTCTCTGTAGAGGGGATCTTACATAGGTGCTTGACACCCAATTGGAAAAGGGATGACACCAACTATCCCTGGGCTCCTTCTCTTTTATTTGGAACCATAGCAGCTGCATGGCCTATCTCAGTTAATCAGATCACTTACTTGAGCTGGAAGACACTTGCTTGTAAACAGGAGAACAAAATGTAAAGAGTATGGGGGGGGGGGGAAAAGATTGTATTAACGATCATTCATCCCCCATACTGTATCCATTGGAGGTGTGACTGGTCTTTAAATGAGCACCGATCTACTTGAAATATTGACTGTATGCACTAGTTTAGGGCTGGGCACTGCCACCTGTACAGTCATCCTAGGGAAGGTTAGAAAATGGAAAATGGAATCTATTGAGTGAAAAATGCCTATTGTTTCAATGAACCTTTTATGTTAAACATATCTTTAAAATATTTAGGTTTTTATGTACAGTGGCATGCAAAAGTTTGGTCAAAAGTACTGATACTGTGAACAGTTAAGCATGTTGAAGATGAAACGATCTCCAAAAGGCATAAAGTTAAAGATGACACATTCCCTTTGTATTTTAAGTGAAAACTATTTTTTTATTTTCACTTTTATATTTTTACATAGCAAAAAGGAATATGGCCAGAAACAAATCTTTGGGCACCCTGCATGGTTAGTAGCTAGTAGCACCCCCTTTGACAAGTATCACAACTTGTAAAAGCTTTTTGTAGCTAGTCTTTCAATTCTTGTTGGAGGGATAATTATCTATTGTTCCTTGCAAAAGTCTTCCAGTTCTGTGAGATTCCTGGGCCGTTTTGCATGCACTGCTCTTTTGAGGTCTATCCACAGAATTTCAATGATTTTTAGATTGGGAGACTGTGTGGGGCATTGTAAAACCTTCAGCTTGCGACTTTTGAGATTGTCTTTTGAGGATTTTGAGATGTGTTGAGGATCATGAATGATCAATTTGTAGAAAACATCCTCTTTTCAACTCCAGCTTTTTACACTTGGTGTTATGTTTGCTTCTGGAATTTTTTGAAATTTTATTGAATCCATTCTTCCCTCTGTCCGTTAAATGTTCCCTGTGCCATTGACTGCAATGCAACCCTAAAGCTTGATTGATTCACCACCATTCTTACTGGTTGGAGAGGTTTTCTTTTCATGAAATTCTGTGCCCTCTTTTCTTCAAACATAGCTTTGCTCATTGTGGCCAAAGAGTTCTATTTTAACCTCATTGGTCCACATAACTTGTTTTCAAAATGCATCAGACTTGCTTACATGTTCTTTTGCAAACTTTTGACACTGCATTTTGTAGTGAGGACGCAGGAGAGGTTCTCTTCTGAAGACTCTTCCATGAAGGCCATATTTGTGCAGGTGCGCTGAACAGTAGAACAATGTACCACAACTGCTAAATCTTTTGCAGTCATGCGGGGGTTCTGATTGCCTTTCTAGCAATGCTACGAGCAGCTGTCTCTGAAGTTTTCCAGACCTTCTCTTGAGCTCCACTGTTGCTGTTAACTGCCATTACTTAAAGAAGAATGCCCGCAAAAAATGTTATTCTCTGACCAGCTAGAAAGGTACATGATGTAATCTGTAGTGAATGTAATTTTCTTACCAGTGCCTGTATTTTGTGAGTTATACCTCCCTTATGCTTCTCACCTGTGTCATGTGACCAGCAATCGGACTCTCCAACTGACACAGCATCTTATGTGTGGACAGGAAGTCAGTTTCTCTATGTATTCCTATGGGAGCCCACGGTCAGTCTCATAGGAATGATTAGAGAAGTAACTGACTTCCTGTCCTGTGTCAGTTGGAGATCAGAGAGTTGGTCGCATGACATCACTTTCTAGCAGGTCAGAGAATAAAAACTTTTGCAGGAGTTCTACTTTAATTACATTTCAAACTGAGTAAATGGCAATCTGAAAATACTTTGGCATCTTCTTATAGCCTTCTTCTGCTCTGTGGGCCTCAATCAATTTCATTTTCAGGTGTTAGGCAGCTGCTTAGGAGAACCCATGGCTGCTGTTTGTTGGCACAAGGTTAGAGGAGTCTGGGTATTTATAAAGTTTTGAAATTTGCATCACCTGGTATTTCCTAACAATGATTGTGAACAAGCCTTAACCCCAACAGGCTATTTAGGTCTGAGACCTTAGTCAAAGTTCTCTGAGCGCTCAAATCTCCTTGGGTTCCCATACATTTGCAAGGTACTCTTTTCCTTTTTGCACTCTAAAATTGTACAAAACTGAAATAATACACTGATATGGCTTAAAATGTTGAAAAGTGTGTTTCATCCTTAACTTTATGCATTTTGGAGATCATTTAATCTTCAAATTGCTTAACTTTTCACAGTAACAGTAATTTTAACCAGCGGTGCCCAAACGTTTGCATGCCACTATATATTCCAGTTACATGGCCTACCTCTACAACACAGATGCAAATGGCTGGGGTTATGAAGAGAATTAGGCTGGAATTTTCACACATGGACAAAAGTGATAACAGAAGTATTTCGACAACAGCCCGAAGCTCATAAAAAACAATTACTATTATTATAAATAAGGCTACTTTCCCATTAGCGTTAAACTTTTCCTGCATTGAGTTCCATCCTCGGGGCTCAATACCGGAAAAAAACGCTTCAGTTATATTCTAATGCATTCTGAATGGAGAGAAATCCGTTTAGTATGCATCAGGATGTCCTCAGTTCAGTCACTAAACGGCGTTTTGGCCGGAGATAATACCGCAACATGCTGTGGTGTTATCTCTGTCCAAAATTCCGGAACACATGCTGGAATGCTGGATCCGGCATTTATTTCCATTGTAATGCATTAGTGCCGGATCCGGCATTAAAAATACCGCAGTGACGGACCCGGCATTCCGGTCTGTGCATGCGCAGACCTTTAAAAATGTGAAGAAAAAAAAATACCAGATCCGTTTTGCCGGATGAGGGTACTTTCACACTTGCGGCAGTGTGATCCGGCAAGCAGTTCCGTTGCCTGAACTGGCGGCCTGTCATTTTTTCTGACTGATCAGGCATTTTTCAGACTGATCAGGCATTTTTCAGACTGATCAGGTCTGAAAAATGCCTGATCAGTCAGAAAAATGCCTTGCAATACCGGATCCGTTTTTCCGATGTCATCAGGCAAAACGGATCCGGTATTTATTTTTTTCACATTTTTAAAGGTCTGCACATGCGCAGACCAGAATGCTGGATCCGTCACTAATACAGTTCAATGTAAATTAATGCCGGATCCGGCATTCCAGCAACTGATCAGGCATTTTGGACGGAGATAATAACGCAGCATGCTGCGGTATTTCCTCCGTCCAAAACGCCTGACAGTGACTGAACTGAAGACATCCTGATGCATCCTGAACGGATTTCTCTCCATTCAGAATGCATTGGGATAAAACTGATCAGTTCTTTTCCGGTATTGCGCCCCTAGGACGGAACTCAATGCCGGAAAAGAAAAACGCTAGTGTGAAAGTACCCTGACACCGAAAAAAATGGATCCGGTATTGCAATGCAGTTTTCTGACTGATTAGGCATTTTTCAGACCTGATCAGTCTGAAAAATGCCTGATCAGTCAGAAAAAATGACATGCGTTTGCATACAGTTTGCCTGATCAGGCAGGCAGTTCAGGCAACGGAACTGCCTGCCGGAATCAAGCAACGCAAGTGTGAAAGTACCCTAATAATTCAAAGGCCTCTTTCACACTACCGTTCTGAGGATCCGGCGTGCACTTCCGTCGCCGGAAATGCCCGCCGGATCCGTCACAACGCCACACACCTGAAAGCATTTGAAGACTAATCAGTTTTCAAAATACTTTCAGTGTTACCATGGCAGCCAGGACGCTACTAAAGTCCCGTCTGCCATGGAAAAGTATTGGATACGTCGCACATGATACATGCGACGTAGGGGCGCTGTGACGTCATTGTGGAGCGCCCCGGGAGCCGCACGGACGGTAAGTAGCTTCTCCCCTGGCTCCCCACTACTTTTCCATGGCAGCCGGGACTTTAGTAGCGTCCTGGCTGCCGTGGTTACCATTTAGGAAACTAAACGTCGGATCCGGCGATGCGCCGAAACGATGTTTAGCTTAAAGCCGGATCCAGATTAATGCTTTTCAATGGGTATTAATCCGGATCTGTCCTTGCGGCATGCCTTCAGGATTTTTGGCCGGAGGAAAATCCGCAGCATGCTGCGGATTTTGCTACGGACAAAAAACGTCTCAGTACTGAACTGAAGACATCCTGATGCATCCTGAACGGATTTCTCTCCATTCAGGATGCATGGGGATAATCCTGATTAGTATCTTTCCGTCCTAGAGCCCCGAGGACGGAACTCTAGGATGGAAAGGAAAAATGTTAGTGTGAAAGAGGCCAAAGAATTGTTTAGACATGGAGATGTATGATCAATAATCATCAGTAGTAAAAATTTAAATAATGCACTTTGCTCTTACTCATTAATTTCAAAGAAAATGTTTCTCCTTTAATTATTTTCCAGCAAAAACAACTAATGATGAGTTTGATGACGAGTACTGCCGCGCCCTGGCCAAGGTTCTTCACCCTGACAATTGTCCTTTGACTGTTGGTCTGTATACACCATGGGGTAGATGCAAGGACAATCTTCTAGACAAAATTAAGAGTGAGTATTACCAGTGTATTCGCCTCTTGCTTTACACATTGAAGTGCACTTGCCCATATTAGCAGACCAAATTATGGCTCTCATTTTATCTAATGGATGATTATCTTCAGAATGAGCACTCATTGGAACAGTCATTCTCAATCACTGTCCCATGTGAACATGGCTTCTGTTGGCCAGCAAAGGAAAAAACGCTTGTTTGTCAGTTAATCAGATTACTTACTTGAGCTTGCTTGTAGACGCTGCTTGTAAACAGGGGAACATAAGGTAAAGAACATGGGGGGGGGGGGGTAAAAGATCGTATTAACAATCATTCATCCTCCATACTGTATCCATTGGAGGTGTAACTGGTCTTTAACCACCTCAGCCCCCTAGCTTAAACACCCTTAATGACCAGGCCACTTTTTACAATTATGCACTACACTACTTTCACCGTTTATTGCTCCGTCATACAACTTACCACCCAAATGAATTTTACCTCCTTTTATTCTCACTAATAGAGCTTTCATTTGGTGGTATTTCATTGTTGCTGACATTTTTACTTTTTTTGCTATTAATAAAAATTTAATGAAATTTTTGCAAAAAAATGACATTTTTCGCTTTCTGTTGTAATTTTTTTTTTTAAACTACATTTCTATCTAAATTTTTTTATAAATTTATTGTTCTACATGTCTTTGATTAAAAAAAATGCAATAAGTGTATATTTATTGTTTTGGGTAAAAGTTATAGCGTTTACAAACTGGTGCAAAAAAGTGAATTTCCGCAGTTTGACTTTCTGAGCACCTGTCATGTTTCCTGGGACACTACAATGCCCAGACAGTAGAAACACCCCACAAATGACCCTATTTCGGAAAGTAGACACCCTAAGATATTCGCTGATGGGCATAGTGAGTTAATGGAAGTTTTTTTTTTGTCACAAGTTAGCGGAAATGGAATATTTTTTTTTTCAAAAAATTTCATTTTCCGCTAACTTGTGACAAAAAAATAAAAACTTCCATGAACTCACTATGCCCATCAGCGAATACCTTAGGGTGTCTACTTTCCGAAATGGGGTCACTTGTGGGGTATTTATACTGCCCTGGCATTTTAGGGGTCTCTAAAGCGTGAGAAGAAGTCTGGAATCCAAATGCGTAAAAATGCCCTGTGAAATCCTAAAGGTACTCATTGGAATTAGGGCCCTTTGCGCACCCAGGCTGCAAAAAAGTGGCACACATGTTGTATCTCCATACTCAGGAGAAGTAGGGCAATGTGTTTTGGGGTGTATTTTTACATATACCCATACTGTGTGTGAGAAATATCTCTGTAAATGACAACTTTTTCCATTTTTTTATACAAAGTTGTCAATTTACAGAGATATTTCTCTCACCCAGCATAGGTATATGTAAAAATACACCCCAAAACACATTGCCCTACTTCTCCTGAGTACGGCGATACCACATGTGTGACACTTTTTTGCAGCCAATATGCGCAAAGGGGCCCTAATTCCAATGAGTACCTTTTAGGAGGGCATTTTTACGCATTTTTCTTCTCACGCTTTAGGGCCCCTAAAATGCTTGTGACAAAAAGTTCAACCTTTCATGGACTCAATATTCCCCTTAGCGAATACCTTGGGGTGTCTTCTTTCCAAAATGGGGTCACATGTGAGGTTTTTGTACTGCTCTGGCATTTGAGGGTCTCCGCAATCATTACATGTACGGCCAGCATTAGGAGTTTCTGCTATTCTCCTTATATTGAGCATACGGGTAATGAGATTTTTTTTTCTATTCAGCCTCTGGGCTGAAAGAAAAAATGAATGGCACAGATTTCTTCATTCGCATCGATCGATGTGGATGAAAAAATCTCTGCCAAAAAATATGCAAAAAAAAAAAAAAAAAGAGGGGCCTGGCGATTGCCAGGACATAGGGGCTCCACCCAAACATCCATACCCACTCAGCTCCTATGTCCTGGCAAACGTGATTTCTCCATTCACATCGATCAATCGATCGTTGTGGAGGAAGACATCTTTGCCAGATTTTTAATACAAAGTGTTTGCCAAAGCATATGAACTCCAACACCTCTCCTCAGCTCATATGCCTGGGCAAACGTACCTGTACTGCAGAGGAGAAATCTCGTCTTGCAGCGCCGCATACACCGACTTCACGTGTCTTCTGACAGCAGCGCAATGCTTCTCTCAGAATGCACATCAGTGCTGCAGCCTTTTCATCAGTTGGTCCAGCTGGAAAATAAAGGGTGGTTAGTAAAAAAAAAAAAAAAGAATAAAAAACAAGCAGCAGGCTCATAAATTTTAACGTTACGAACTTTATAAACCTGAACATCATAAAACATTTAAAACCTAAACTAACTCAAGATTTCTTTTTCTTGCTACCTGTTTAATTTCTCTTTTTTTTCCTTTTCACTCTTTATTTTCCTTGCAGAAACCTCTCCTTTCCCATGGGACAATGTGTAAAGTGTAAATCACACAGAGATGGTGCGAAGTACATTATACACTTTATCCCAAGTGAAAGGAGACGTTTCTACCGTTTCACATTTCTGCAGTAGCACACTAGCACCCCTGTGTGTTAGGGTCTCTCAAAACCTAGTATCCTGAGAGACCCTTATGTAAAAACTACCTGTGTCCTGCGGTCCCTACGTCCCTAAGTGTACCTGAGTGTGGTACTTCCGGAAACACTCCCCTAGGCATAGGGCAGGGTGGTCAGGACAGTCAGAACAGAAATAGCGGGTGTCACGCCTTATTCCACTCCTGCTACAGACACGACATCTTTTTCGGGGTGGCGGTTGGGTTGAGGTACCAGCAACGACATTGGGGAAATGTCGCTCGTGTAGACGGCTCACTACACTGGGGTTTGGGGCCACGGAACCTCCTGGATACAGGAGGGTCTCGATGATCTCTTCCTGAAATTTGAGGAAGGATCCTGTTCTCCCAGCCTTACTGTAGAGAACAAAACTATTGTACATAGCCAATTGAATAAGAGATACAGACACCTTCTTATACCAGCGTCTGGTCTTTCGGGAAAGCAAATATGGGGCCAACATCTGGTCATTGAAGTCCACCCCTCCCATGAGCAAATTATAGTCGTAGGCAGAGAGGGGCTTTTCAATGACACTGGTTGCCTGTTCAATTTGGATTGTCGTGTCTGCGTGAATGGAGGAGAGCATGTAAACATCACGCTTGTCTCTCCATTTCACCGCGAGCAGTTCTTGGTTACACAAGGCAGCCCTCTCCCCCCTTGCAAGACGGGTGGTAAGGAGCCGTTGGGGGAAGCCCCGGCGAATAGGTCGCGCGGTGCCACAGCAGCCAATCTGTTCTAGGAACAAATGCCTGAAGAGGGGCACACTTGTGTAGAAATTGTCCACATAAAGATGGTACCCCTTGCCGAATAAGGGTGACACCAAGTCCCAGACTGTCTTCCCACTGTACCCCAGGTAGTCAGGGCAACCGACCGGCTCCAGGGTCTGATCTTTACCCTCATAGACATGAAATTTGTGGGTATAGCCTGTGGCCCTTTCACAGAGCTTATACAATTTGACCCCATACCGGGCACGCTTGCTTGGGATGTATTGTTTGAAGCCAAGGCGCCCGGTAAAATGTATTAGGGACTCGTCTACGCAGATGTTTTGTGCAGGGGTATACAAATCTGCAAATTTGGTGTTAAAGTGGTCTATGAGGGGCCGAATTTTGTGGAGCCGGTCAAAAGCTGGGTGGCCTCTGGGACAAGAGGTGGTGTTGTCACTAAAGTGCAGGAAACGCAGGATGGTCTCAAATCGTGTCCTGGACATGGCAGCAGAGAACATGGGCATGTGATGAATTGGGTTCGTGGACCAATATGACCGCAATTCATGTTTTTTTGTCAGGCCCATGTTGAGGAGAAGGCCCAGAAAAGTTTTAAATTTGGAAACTTGGACTGGTTTCCACCGGAAAGGCTGGGCATAGAAGCTTCCCGGGTTGGCGGTTATAAATTGAGTGGCATACCGGTTTGTTTCTGCCACGACTAGGTCAAAGAGCTCTGCAGTGAAAAACAGCTCAAAAAACCCCAGTGCCGATCCGATCTGAGCTGTCTCCACCCGAACTCCTGACTGGGCGGTGAAAGGGGGAACTAATAGTACGGCTGAAGATGGGGGCTGCCAATCAGGGTTTGCCAGCACCTCAGGGATTCTAGGGGCTCTACGGGCCTGTCTGCGTGGTGGCTGCGACGGGGGAACTACTGCACGTGCCACCGTACCAGCTTCAACTGCCCTTCTGGTGCTCGCCACTTCACCATGTTCTACGGCAGTGCTGGTACTAGGTCCAAGATGGTCTGCGCTGCTGGTGTATGCCTCACCACGTAATCTGACAGCGCCAGCCCCACTCTGCTGCCCTTGAAATGGATCCTGCGCAACCTGTGGTCTAGCGACACGGGGCCGGGTACGCCTGGTGGTATCAGGGACCTCAACCTCCTCGTTGGGTCAGACTGCCACTGCTTTCTACAGGTTCATATTCTGACCCGCTAGATTCATCAGATGAGGGTTCCCATTCCTCATCCGACTGGGTCAGAATCCTGTAGGCCTTTTCAGGCGAATACCCCTTATTTGACATTTGGACAACTAAATTTAGGGGGTATTCCCTGAGACTACCCAAGAAAAAGAGCAAGCCTGTCTTACAAATGGGAGTCTAGCGAAGTACAGAAAGCCGCTGCGATTGATAAAAAATATCAAAACTGATTTTTTTATCGCCGCAGCGCTTGTGAAGTGATTGTGCAGTGATAAAAAAATATATATTTTTTTGTCACTGCGGCGGGGCGGGCGTGGGTGAACGCACATGTGGGCGACCGATCAGGCCTGATCGGGCAAACACTGCGTTTTGGGTGGGGGGCGAACTAAGGTGACACTAATACTATTATAGATCTGACTGTGATCAGTTCTGATCACTTACAGATACTATAAAAGTACAAATGCTGATTAGCGCTATGCTAATCAGCGAATCAGTGACTGCGGTGTGGTGGGCTGGGCGCTAACTGAAGCTAACTACCTACCAAAGGGGCCTAAACAAACCTAGCAGTCACTAGGTTCCGTTCACTAGTGATTGACAGGTGATTGATAGGGGGTGATCAAGGGGTTAATTGGGGTGATGGGGGTGATCTGGGCCTGTGTGTCCGGTGCTTGGTGTACTCACAGTGACATGTGCTCTGTGCTGGGTCCAACCGATGAAAAGGACCCAGCACAGAGCACAGAAGCCATTTAATGCATTATATTTATAAATATAATGAATTATGAACTTGTCCTGCGCCTTCCCCGATGTTCTATGCGCCTCTCGCGAGATGACGCGCCCGCGCGTCAAGGAGGAATAACTGGGCCGCCGAGATCACGCGATCCTGCGTGCGGCGGTCCAGAGGCGGTTAAATGAGCACTGGTCTAGTTGAAATATTGATCGTATGCACTAGTTTAGGGCTGGGCACTGCCATCTGTACAGTCATCCTAGGGAAGGTTAGAAAATGAAAAATGGAATCTATTGAGTGCCTATTGTTTAAATGAATCTTTTATGTTAAACATATCTTTAAAATATTTCGGTTTTTATGTACAGTGGCATGCAAAAGTTTGGTTAAAAGTACTGATACTGTGAACAGTTAAGCACGTTAAAGATGAAACGATCTCCAAAAGGCATAAAGTTAAAGATGATATGAAATACCGTATTTTCCGGCGTATAAGACGACTGGGCATATAAGACGACCCCCTACTTTTCCTGTTAAAATATGGGGTTTGGGCTATACTCGCCGTATAAGACTACCCCTCTTCTAACGCACACCAAATAAAAATTAAACAGACGATCCGAGCTCAGCTAGAGGGCGCCTGTCCCTGAAGCTGGAGAAGGACAGCTTCTCCATTCCGGCTTGGAAGTAAAGAGGACCTTTCACTGGTCCAACAATTGTTAGATAATTATATATACCGTATTGTAGAGTGGCGCCCAGGGATAATAGTAAGTGCAGGGAGATCCATACATATCATTATCTAACAATCGTTGGACCAGTGAAAGGTCCTCTTAAGTTTCAACACGCAGTATACCGGCGTATAAGACGACCCCCGACTTTTGAGAAGATTTTCATGTGTTAAAAAGTAGTCTTATACGCCAGAAAATATAGAATCTGCACCAAAGTGTCAGACTACCAAATTTGGTGCTCACAGTGCCATAGTTTTACCCACTCTACATGAAAAACCGAAAATTGAAGCAATATACTGGGCACTCACTGATAGTTGGAATTAAAAATAGGATAAATTTATTAAATCTAAAATATACAAATGCACACCTAGAGCAAGTAATAAATATCCATAAAATTCCACTCAAGTAGCAAAAACAGGGAAAATAGATGATATATAGCAATAAATCGTACATAAAATCCCTGCAGTCCTGTAATAACACGAACTGTAATAGCTTATTTGATATAGTGGTTCATATAAATTAAACCATACCAGATTTAAATTGTTCATTAATATCCTTATGAAGGTAAAAAAGGAAATAAAATAAGTCTCTCCACTTAAACTTCAGCCGGCAAGTGTCTGGTAATGGAAGCGGCGTCCCGCTATACACACTGCACAAGCGGCGTGTGAATACCGCTACTTGGTACTATATGAGAAGCTGAGTCTTATTAATTCCAGCACAGTATAGTATAGTTCAAGATCTTACTAGGATATTGTGTGTGTCAATCGCCTCACTTAAGACGCTGTGCTATGGATACAGTTATATGCACTCACGCCTCAGATGTTTCTCCCGTCTGCCTGTACCACGCCAGCGGCTTGCGTTGTATAGTGACCTTCGTTCGGATGCCGGTTCACTTCACAGTCAACGCCGTCTTTTCGCGCGGGCAGGCGGTATCACGTTCGGCAATATTGAGACACTCCTGGATTTTTATGGACGCTGTGCTGGCATATATAATGCAGATCAATAGTTATTGATGAACATATAGTTTCTTTTTTCCTCCATGGGGGAGAGCGGTACCATACGCGTTTTCGGGACTATAAATGGTCCCTTCCTCAGTGGATTTAATAAATTTATCTTAGTTTTGGTTCCAACTATCAGTGAGTGCCCAGTATATTGCTTCAATAAAGGTGAAGATTACACATTCCCTTTGTATTTCACCTTTTATATTTTTACATAGCAAAAAAGGAATATGGCCAGAAGCAAATCTTTGGGCACCCTGCATGGTTAGTAGCACCCCCTTTGACAAGTATCACAACTTATAAAAGCTTTTTGTAGCTAATCTTTCAATTTTTGTTGTTCCTTGCAAAAGTCTTCCAGTTCTGTGAGATTCCTGGGCCATTTTGCATGCACATTAATTAAGGGTCACATGGCCCAAGGCGCTTTTTTCCAATCCCTCTGATACCTATAAAAACACTTTTTATTTTGTATCTTTAAAACTTCTACTTAATCAGGGGAACAATCCGTGATTTAAAATTCCTCAGTAACAGTCAGTACGGGTAGTGAAGTGAGAAACTGGATGCATACTTATTGTGAGGACACCTCACACTATAGCTCGGGACTGAACCATCTCGTCAAAAGTCCCATTAATGGCATCGCTATTCTATATACTGACTAGCTAATAATTTTCCTTATCGGGTCCCTCAACTGACTGCCTCTGAACTAAAATCGGACTTTAACTCTGCATCCCGACATGTTTCGCCAGGGTTGGCGTCTTCAGGGGATGTTTGCAGGTAAAGCAAAAAGTGGGCGGGAAGCAGTTTATAAAGCCTCGGTGTCGATCAGCCCCTCTGATTAGCCTATAATGGGCTAGTTGTCATTCTGACACCTCTCTCCTCCAATTGCTTTCATTTCTATGAATGCACCTATTATGACATACCTCTCCGTGTTCCGTCCATTCTTTATGTCGTCAGCATGGGCGTAGCTATAGGGGGTGCAGAGGTAGCAGTCGCTACCGGGCCCAGGAGCCTAAGGGGGCCCAAAGACCCTTGTGCCGCATAGGAAGACACACAAAGCACTGAGGGAAGGGGGGCCCAAGCTGAACTCTTGCACCAGGGCCCATGAGCCGTTAGCTACGCTCCTGGTCGTCAGGTTCTTGCGCATGTCTTTAAACTTAGAATGAATATCGGCCCCTTCCAAGTTGCTGCGCATGTCTCTATACTTAGAAAAAATCCCGACACTTAGGGATTCTACTGCGCATGTCTGTATACTTAGGCTCAAAGATACGATTTCTCCTATCCTTTCTTGCGCATGTCTGAGTACTTATAGTCTGGTCTTTTTTCTCTCTTCTTATGCGCAGGCGTGTGGACTTAGAAAAAATCTGGCCACACTCTTTCATCTCCTGCGCATGTCTTCGCACTTAGTCTTCAGAACACAAAACTGCACTTGGAGAGATTCTGTAAAATTCTTCTGTCCACTGCGCATATTATAGTGATTATTAGTGTTGAGCGCGAATATTCGAAAAGCGAATTTTTTTTGCGAATATCGGCACTTCGCTAATTCGCGAATATTTCGAATATAGCGCTATAAATTCGCTATTTCGAATATTCGTTTTTTTTTTTTTTATTTATATTTCTTTCTTTCCCACTTCCCAAAAGTAGTTCTTACCTGTCCTGAGGATTCCTGGCTTCCTGGCTGCTCTGTCAGTGCCCGTTGCCGCTTCTGCCGACTTCCGTGCTCATGGTCCCATGGAGCGTCCCCATATACTAAAATGTACTGTCGGATTTGAGGAATTACGTTGAAATCGCAATGCGATTAATTCAAGTTATATTAATCGCATTGCGATTACAACTTAGCACTGCTATCTTACATAGGCTAGAATTAACGAATATGGAATATAGCACTAGCAGTGCTAAGTTGAAATCGCAATGCGATTACTTCAAGTTAAATTAATCGCATTGCGAATTCAACTTAGCACTGCTAGTGCTATATTCCATATTCGTTAACTTCGTTCATTCTAGCAAGCTGACCCATTATAAACCCAGCTCTAAGTTGAAATCGCAATGCGATTAATATAACTTGAATTAATCGCATTGCGATTTCAACGTAATTCCTCAAATCCGACAGTACATTTTAGTATATGGAGACGTTCCCATGGTGATGGGGACGCTCCATGAGCACGGAAGTTTATGGTTGGCTTGGTAGAATTAGCGAATAGTGAATATGACGAATGTATTCGTCATATTCCTCAAAACGAAGATAACGAGTATTCTACATCTTCGTTTTAGCAACCTATTCGTCAACTTCGCTAATTCTAGCAATCAATCAAATAGGAAGGTTGACTATAGAGACAACTGTGTTAAATTCGCTATGCGATTTTTTTTTTTTTTTTAATAGAATAATTATATTACTTTATATAATTTATTATAATTATTCTATTTATTAAAAAAAAAAAAATTAAAAAATCGCATAGCGAATTAAACACAGTTGTCTCTATAGTCAACCTTCCTATTTGATTGCTAGAATTAGCGAAGTTGACGAATAGGTTGCTAAAACGAAGATGTAGAATACTTCGTTATGTTCGTTTTGAGGAATATGACGAATACATTCGTCATATCCGTCATCTTCGCTATAATTCTAGATATGAAACCAATAGGAAAGTAGCCTTAAGTTAAAATCGCAATACGCGATTATTTAAATCGCATATTAATCGCGATAACTAGAATAATGACGAATATTCGATTTCGACAAATATGAAACGAATATTCATTCGAATATTCGCGAATTTCGTCGAAATCGAATATGGCACCTGCCGCTCATCACTAGTGATTATTACTCAAGCCCCAGATTATTACTTAAGTCAACATATATTTACATATCATTTTTGGATCCAATTAGAATGTATCCTGTATATGTATCCAGACATATTTTATAACTTATCTATATATGTCTTTATCCATTTATCTCTTTAGGCCGCCTTTTTACATGTCTGGGTGACAATCAAAAAAAGAAAAAACGGGAGGGGAGGGGGAGGTTTAAGGTACCCTCTGATCTCATAGATAGAAAGAAGAAAGATCTTTACAGATCAGAAAGTGCATGATCTAAATTGTATAATGATGCTTTCATAAATAATCATTAGTTTACTCCATGCATCATTAATTTTGCATGCACTGCTCTTTTGAGAATTTCAATGATGTTTAGATTGGGAGACTGTGTGGGGCATTGTAAAACCTTCAGCTTGCGACTTTTGAGGTAGTCTATTGAGGATTTTGAGGTGTGTTGAGGATCAGAGAACAGCGAATTTTTCAAAATTTCGATCCAAATGTATTCGCAGCGAATTTCATTAAAAAACGCTATTTCCTGGCTGCAGAGAGCCTTCATAGTGGTGTAGAACACTGCGCCTTGCAGTAACACGCATACATAGGAAGTCTGCTGTGGTAGTGAAAAAATATTGTGAGTCAGTATGACATGCAGATGACAGGCGTCTTTCTTAGAATCATTGCACACTTCACTTATTTGGGCAGTCACATGGCCAAAACTGACCAATAATAAGTATGAACTCAGCCTTACAGGTCAAGGTTAGCGCCAAGAAAAAGCGTGCTCCTTTTACACCGTCATCAGCTGATTCCACATAGATGTCTACAGAACCTGTTCTATTCAACGCTTATACAAGTAGAGCCCCACAACAGAGTGGAGAGGGTGTCAGCAGTAAGTTTGTGTTGACATCACTGATTATTTTGCTCTTCCTCTGATCCCTCAGAACAATAACCCCCAAAAAACGGATCCTGTCTGTGGAGCATCCGCCTTCACTCGGTCAGCATTTGGTCAGTAATCCATCAGTATTGCTAATGCCATACAAACAGGAGTAGATCCAAAACAGAGATGACACATGAATGGAATATTTGCATGTCTTCTGTGTTTTGTACACACTTCTGCTTTTGACTACAAATTCACAAGCCAATTCTGATGGGACCATACAGGCCTTACAGCTGTTACATAAACAGGATCCGTTGTACATCTCATTTTTCCTTCCTTCTGACAGATCATAGAAATAAATGATAATGTCAGCCAGGCCGAAAGGCAAAATAGTGGCTCAGTCATAAAGTGGGGAGGCTGGGAACAGCATGATAAGTCCACAGAGTGGCCCTATGACATAGAGGTGAGGTGGAAGCAGCAGGAGGAGGCCGCAGAGTGGCACAACGGCAGTGTGGATGTGGCAGCAGCAGCATCAGGAGGCCACAGAGTGGCACAATGAGAGTGTGGAGGTGGCGGCAGCTTCAGGAGGTCACAGAGTGACAAGGGGACTGAGTGTGGAGATGGCAGCAGCATCAGGAGGCCACAGAGTGGCAAGGTGACATAGTGTGGAGGTGGCAGCAGCATAAGGAGGCCACAGAGTGGCAAAGTGACATAGTGTGGAGGTGACAGCAGCATGAGGAGACCACAGAGTGGCAAGGTGACATAGTGTGGAGGTGGCAGCAGCATGAGGAGACCACAGAGTGGCAAGGTGACATAGTATGGAGGTTACAGCAGCATCAGGAGGCCACAGAGTGGCAAGCTGAAATAGTGTGGAGGTCACAGCAGCATAAGGAGACCAGAAAATGGCAAGGTGACATAGTGTGGAGGTGGCAGCAGCATGAGGATACCAGAGAGTGGCAAGGTGACATAGCGTGGAGGTGGCAGCAGCATGAGGATACCACAGAGTGACCCGGTGACAGAATATGGAGGTGGCAGCAGCATGAGGAGACCACAGAGTGGCAAGGGGGCATAGTGTGGCGGTGACAGCAGCATGAGGAGACCACAGAGTGGCAAGGTGACATAGTGTGGAGGTGGCAGCAGCATGAGGAGTCCACAGAGTGACCCAGTGACAGAGTGTGGAGGTGGCAGCAGTATCAGGAGACAATAGAGTGACAAATAGTGATGAGCGGCAGGGGCAATATTCAAATTCGCAGTATTTTCATGATTGCGAAAATTGTCAATGTAATATGCGCATATTGCGCGCGCAATACAGGCGTGGATCACTATTGCTACATTTTTCAAGCTGCTAGCAGTTTCCCGAGACTGGAGAAAATGGTTGTCACGGCAGAACATTACAATAGCTTTATATGCAGATAGAGTGCTCCGATATATTCACGATTGCGCAAATCGGCAATTAATCATGCGCATATTTTTGTGCAATATGTGCAAATTCACATTTTAGCAGGTCTGACTACATATTAGTGAATGGTGCACTAAGTATTGTTGTGAACTTCATCACAGCACTATGTCTGTAGCATGTATGTATGGACAGCAGAACATCACACTACCTAACACCCAGCTACACTATATCACAATCTAACCTACACTGACTATCTCCCACTAACTATCTGTAATATATATATATATATGCTAACTAACTAACTATCTAATGTATTGTGACACAGCAAAGCTCAGAACACAGGAATAACACTGCTGTCTCTCTCAGAACTAAAAAAAAAAAAAACCTGCAGAAAATGGCTGCTGGGGAGGTTCTTTTATAGTAAGGGGTAGGCAACTTTCCTATTGGTCTCTAGGGATGTTGCTCAGCTCAGATAAATACATTGCAACCTTTTCATTGGCACACAAGCAAGAAGCAGGGAGGGATCATGGGTTCAGGGGAAAAAAAATCTAGACTATTCGTGAATACAAATATATAGCAATATATCCTAAATCTTCGCGAATTCTTGTTGTGGCGATATTCACGATTGAAATTTGCAATGCGAATATTCGCAACCAACACTAGTGGCAAGGTGACTATGACCCCCGTTGCACTAAACACCCACTTTGATGCCACACTACTGGATGGCAGGACAGCAGGGCAAACTCTGCCTGATGTGGCCACAAATCCAGTTTAGTTGCCCAGTAGTCCAGCTAATCTTCAATGTTGGGTGGTAGGGTCCTGTCCAAGTATGCCACCACCTGCTGGTTCAGGTCCTGCTCCAGGTCTAGCTGCTGCTGGTGAGTGGTTTCTTTATTAGGTGGTTGAAGAAAGCTGCTCATCATCGACTCTTGACTCAAGTTGCTGCTGATGGAGTGGGAACTGCTCCTATCCCCCCTCCCCCCCCTCCCCCGCCACAGCAGCCATGGCAGAGGAACGTGAGCGCAGAGGGCCCCCCCCCGGTCTGACCTGCGAGAGGATGGACGATGGCGCAGATAGGCAGCGGCCAACTGACTACATATGATGTTTCTATAGTAGTTCAGTTTGTCCTCCCTCTCAGCTGGTGTAAAAAAGGCCCCCATTTTGGACCGGTAGCAAGGGTCCAACAAGGTGGAGAGCCAAAAGTTATTTAATTCGGCTGGCAAGCAAGTTAGCATGCATGGGGCCATTTGTGCAAGTGACTCAGAGGGACTCCATGCCACGGTGTCTGGGTCCTCTGGCTGGTCCTGTTCCTCCTCTCCTGTCACCTTTGTATAAAAACCATCCATTTCCCTACACATTGCTAGTACTCCAATGTCCTCCTACTCCATTTCAGCCTCCACAGGGCTCATGTGGCCATGAGATCTAGGCGCCACGTCTCCAGTCCTCTGACCAGCCAGATTTACCAGCATCTGTTCCAGGACATGAAGTGGTGGAATGACGTCGTTCATCCTGTAGTCCTGGTGACTGACAAATAACGTGGCCTCCTCAAAGGGCCTGAGCAAACGACAGGTGTCACGCATGAGCTGCCACTGGCTGACATCGAAGTTACACATGGGAGTACTCATGTCTGCTTGGATCATCAAGAAATGGTTTATGGTCTTTCTCTGTTCGTATAGTCGATCCAACATATGGAGGGTGGGATTCCAACGACTGAACACGTCCAATATCAGCCTATGTTAGGGGGATGCTATTCTTCCGAGCAGCTCAAGGAGGGTGTGCGTTGCGGTGTACGAGTGGCTGAATTGCATGCAAAGTTTCCTGGCCATTTTTAGGATGTCTTGCAGATGGGTGGAAGACGTCAGGAACCGATTGACAACCAGATTAAACACGTGCGCCATGAAGTGCACATGGCTCTCCCCTCCTTGACGCAGAGCCGACTCCATGTTCTTACCTTTGTCGGTCACCATGGTTCTGATTTTAAATTGTCGCGGAGAAAAACAGGATTCGATTTCTTGATGAAGGACACGGAGCAGATCGTTCCCTGTGTGACTCCGTTCGCCCAGGCAAACGAGGTGCAGAACAGTGTAACACCGCCGTGCCCTGCACATGTGGTATGCTGGAGGGGTACTGTGTATTGTCCCTGCAGTGGAGGCTGAGGACACTGTGGAGGATGAGGAGGCAGTTGCGGACATTGTCGCAGGACCAACGGCGTGAGAACGTGGAGGCAGAAGCGGCATCACCTGGCCAAGTTGCTGGTGTGGCTTTGCAGGAACCACATTTACCCAGTGGGCCGTAAAGGACATGTATTGTCCCTGACAGTAGTTACAGCTCCACACCTTGACAGACACCAGCAGGCTCAAGGACTGGCCCACCTTCTGTTCTACATGTGTGTGCAAGGTACTGCCTTTTTGGCAAAGAAATGATGGCTTGGGACTCTCCACCTCAGCTCGGCACAAGCCTTCAGTTCAGAAAGGTGCAGAGTCCACCCCTTGGAAAGGGAGGGACTGCAGCATCAGCAACTTGGACAGGAGCATGTTCAGCTTCTGCGTGTTTGGATTAGTGCATGCATACTGTTGTCTCTTGGCAATCGATTGCTAACGGAATGACTGATGAGTAGAGTTGAGCGAACACCTGGAAGTTCGGGTTCGCCGAGATCCGAACTTGACCCCAAACCCCATTGAAGTCAATGAGGGCCCGAACTTTGGGGCACTAAAATGGCTCTAAAAAAGTCCAGGAAAAGGGCTAGAGGGCTGCGAAAGGCAGCAAAATGTGGGTAAGTGCCCTGCAAACAAATGTGGATAGGGAAATTACGTAAAATAAAATAAATAAAAATTACAAATTTTAATCCTAAACGAAGAGCAGGAGGTCCATATGGACTAGGAGGTTGAGGAGGCGGTGAACATGGCATTGTAGGTGGACGTGGTGGTGTAGGTGGATTTGGCGGTGTAGGTGGAAGGAGTAGGTGGAGGAGGTGAAGGCAGCCAACACGATTTTTGTTGTTTTTTTTTTTTTTATTTAATTTCTGTACACCACATAACATTGTGGAATATATAAAATAACACAAATAGAAAGTGCGCTGGAAAATAACAATGGCTGTGTGAAGTCGGTATACTTGTCTATTCTGCACAAGGTACAGACAAGTCTTGTGGGATCCATGCCTGGTTCATTTTAATGAACGTGAGCTTGTCCACATTGGCTGTGGACAGGCGGCTGCGCTTGTCTGTGATAACACCCCCTCCAAGGCATAAAGGGCAAGCTCAGGCCATGTGCCCAATTTGGAGACCCAGAAGTTGAATGGGGCAAACCCATCAGTCAGTACATGTCGGCGTGTGCACACATACTGCTCCACCATGTTGCTGAAATCCTGCCTCCTGCTAAGACATTGCATATCAGCCAGGGGCGTAACTACCAGGGAAGCAGGGGAAGCGGCTGCTTCGGGGCCCGGGCTGACAAGGGGCCCGGCAGCACGTGTGCTCTCTCCTCTGCTTCCCCGCCCCAGTAATCAGCTGCTGCTGGCGCTGCAGGCTAATTGCCGACAGTGCACACTCTCAGACTGTCCACTGTGCCGGCAGGGCCCCCCCCCCTCCTCCCCTTTCACAGTTCCCCCTCCCCTCTTTTAGTTATGTGCCTGACTTCTTGGGGGGTGTCACCCGCCCCCAGGACACATGCGGGACCCGGCTGCTGCTATCAGCTGCTGTGTGAGTGAACTTACTTGCCGTGCACTGCTGCTGCTCCCCAGACCCCTCCCCTCCCTCTCTCAGTCAGTGTCTCTGTAGCAGAGATAACTCAGGCTCACAGCACTTCCGGGTCCTGCTGCTCTCACAGTAGCCGACAGTGTGAGATCAGCAGCTCAGATAACGATCCTCAGACTCTCGGTGGCTCAGCTGAGCTGAAGAAGCAACAAGATGAAGGAGGAAGGAGAGGACTGGGGTATGTGTGTGACTGATTGTCACTTTCAAGAGGCTTCAGCCTCAGCTTGCCTTAAGGCAAGCACTGATGTACTGTGACACACTAATTGTGTGAAGTTAAAGGGCTTCAATCTAGTAGTTCACCCCCCATTTGACCATTTTTTCACCAGCTGACATTAGCTATTTGCTAATGTCAGCTGAATTCATCCATATGTCCCTTACCTTTTCTGTTTAAGAAAATTCATATTTTTATATTATGCGTAGCCGTCGTCGCATCCATGGACTTTAGAATCGCCCCCTCTGCGCTTGACAGACAGGACCAGCGAGTGCTCTCCTCCTCTCGCTGGCCCTGTCTTCTCTTGAATCCTTGCGCCTGCTCCGTATGGCTCCACAATTGGCGCAGGCGTACTGAGTGGTGGAGGACAGGCGCTTGCCCTCTCCGTCCTCAGTGCGCCTATGCCGATTACGTCAGACTACACCGGGAAGAGAAGACGGCCAGCATCGCTGTGAGGGAGGAGGAGAGTCCGGTCTTCTCTTCCGGGTGTAGTCTGATGTAATCGGCATAGGCGCACTGTTAGGGAGCATAATGGATGGGGGGCTGACGGCTGACATGTGGGGGCTGACGGCTGACATGGGGGGCATGAAGGATGGGGGCTGACAGTGGATGGGGGGGGCTTACATGAGGGCATGATGGCTGACATGGGGCCATGATGGATGGGGGCTGACGGCTGACATGGGCATGATGGATGGGGGCTGATGGCTGACATGGGGGGCTGATCTGAGGTGTGATTAACATTGGAGGTTTGATTGCTGGTCTGACCTGAGGTGTAATGGAAAATATTGTTTCTTACTATCCTCCTCTAAAACCTAAGTGCATCTTATAGGGCGAACAGTACAGTCCTCAAACCAGCGATTGAAGCAGAGGACCACACAGAGATGCCAGCTGCTGCAGAAGGGACAAGGACCAGGTGAGCTACGGGCACGGGGGGGTGACACTATTTTCTACCGCACCGGGTTACACCAGCCCTAGCAACGCCACTGCAGAGGCTGGCGGTGCCTGACGGAACTGACGGAGCTGCGCTGCTGCCGGACGTCTAACTACATTCTGACTGTGACTGTCTAGTGGATTTTTTGGTTTGGCTAGGAAAATCAATAATTCTGAATGATGGACTACATTGGGGGAATTATCATCTGCATTGGCTACTGGAACATTATAGGGGGAGGGGTGTTATGGGCCAGGCACATTATGGGGGGTTATATGGCTGGGTGGCTACTGGCACATTATAGGGGGGCTGGGGGGGGCTATATGGCTGGGTGGCTACTGGAACATTATAGGGGGGCTGGGGGGCTATATGGCTGGCTACTGGCACATTATGGAGGGGGGAGCAAAACACGTGGGGAGGGGGGCCCCATACAAAAATTTGCTGTGGGGCCCAGTCATTTCTAGCTACGCCCCTGATATCAGCTGGTGGAGCTGGTTGTTGTGGCGTGGTGACAAAGCTTTTCCACATTTCGGCCATGCTAACCCTGCCTTCTGAGGTGCTGGCGGTGCCCTGGCTGCGTTGACGGCCTCTTCCTCCTCCTCTGCCTTCGCCTTGTGCTTCCACTGAGCCCCTGGTGTCAGTTGGGAATGCCATCAGCAGCGCATCTACCAGCGTGCGCTTGTACTCGCGCATCTTCCGATCATGCTCCAGTGAGTGAATTAAGGACGGCACGCTGTAATCAGCACAAGTTAGAATGTGGGCAACTCGGCTGTCGTTGCGAAGGCACTGCAGCATGTAGTCACTCAAGTGTGCCGGGCTGCCCAGAGGCAAGGACAAGCTGTCCTCTGTGGGAGGTGTATCGTCTGTGTCCTCTGTATTCCACCCAGCCACGCACAAGTGATACCCATGAGCTGCTTTGGGTACCACCCTGCTGTGAACACGGTTCCTCCTTTTCCTCCTCATCCTCCAGAACTGTGCCCTGGCTGGACAATTGTTTACCTGGCCTATGTTGGTGCAGGAACCCACCCTCCGAGCCACCTGTGAATAACTGGCCTGATAACCGTTGAAATGATCCCTCTTCCTCCTCCTCGCCCGAAGCGTTTTTTCAAGGAGACATAGAAGTAGGATAGTAGCACTGAGAACAGCGTCATCCACACTGGCCACGTTGGTGGAGTAGTCAAAACAGTGCAACAAGGCACACAGATCTCGCTTGGAGGCCCACTCAGTGGCGGTGAAGTGTTGCTGTTCAGCAGAGCGACTTACCCGTGTGTGCCTGAAATTCCACATTGCCTGCTGCTGCGCGCACAGTCTCTCCAGCATGTGCAAGGTGGAGTTCCACCTTGTGGGCACGTTGCATATGAGGCGGTGAGCGGGAAGGCCAAAGTTACGCTACAGCGCAGACAGGCGAGCAGCAGCAGGGTGAGAACGCCGACGGCCCGCACTTTCCACAGCAGCTCTGACATATCGGGGTAGTTTTTCAGGAATCTCTGCACCACCAAATTCAGCACATGCGCCAGGCAAGGGATGTGCGTCAAACCGGCTAGGCCCAGAGCTGCTACGAGATTTTGCTCATTATCGCACACCACCAGGCCGGGCTTGAGGCGAAGTGGCACCAACCAGTTTAAAAACTGCCTGCTGTTGTATCCCCCTGGCTGTGCTGAAGTTGGTGGTGAAGGTGTTATGCTGAGAGGATGAGGAGGGGGTAGAGGAGGAAGAGGAGGAGGAGGCAACAGGAGGCAAAGAGAAATGCCCTGCAATCCTCGGGGGCAGAAGGACATGCGCCAAACAGTTATCCGCCTCAGGCCCAGCCGCCACTGCGTTTACCCAGTGTGTGTTGCACATATGCTGAAAGTATGGTCAATAATTCCAATGTGCGAAGGGAGTGGGCTGGGTAAAGACAGAAGTGATTTTATTGAACATGTTCTGGAAGGAACAAACACATGACCTTCAGTATTGGGATACAGGAAATGTAGCAGTAAATCCTGTCCTTACATAATACACATCTCTATATTTAGTAATACATTCTCAATAACAGGTATAACTTTCCTATAAGAGATATTAAACCATAAACATGAGAGCTGCTCTCTGATTAATTAATCTGCATCACAGTAAACCAATAGTGCAGTATAATATCATAGAGTGACATCAGCTTCTATAGTAATCATAGTCACTACATATTAGTACCATGTGACACCTCATTGTACTTCACTAACACTTGTGCATGGTTTTATATACTCACACTGCATCACCAGCAGCCTTAGCTGATTATAGGAATGTTTTTTACATTATTTTAGCCTAGTTATGGCTCTGAATTTGTGTTCCCTTACCTGGAAGGAACAAACACATGACCTTGAGTATGGGGATACAGGAAATGTAGCAGTAAATCCTGTCCTCCCATAAACCAAGATCTGCGTTATTCAGTTCCCCTCTGCTGTTTGTAGGTCTGCTATTCAAGCTTTCTCTCTGCTGCCATTTACTGGTGGTTAATAGCAATGTCATGAATTTAATATAATACAGTCATACTTGTGGATTGTTGAAGCTCGAAATTATATAGATATTAGTTTATTTTTATGGGGTGCCTATTTTTGACATCTCTTACATGTGCTGTTAGGGAGATATAACGGCCCTGGGCGTGCTTACTGGTCCATGTATCGGTAGTTATGTGGACCTTGCCACAGATGGTGTTGCGCAGTGCACACCTTATTTTGTCCGTCACTTGCTTGTGCAGGTAAGGGATGGCTCTCCTGGAAAAGTAGTGGCGGCTTGGAACAACGTACTTTGGGACAGCCACTGCCATAAGGTTTTTAAAACGGAATGACAGCATTTCAAAGGCCAGCAATTTTGAAATGCTGGCATTCAGGGCCAGGGATCGCAGGTGGGTAGGGGGGTACTTCCTCTTTAAGTGTTTGGGAAATGGACAGCTGAACACTTCCATGGGACACTGTGGTGGTGCTTGTTGAAGGTGATGGACGTGGTGGCGTTGTTGTCACATCCTCTATTTGCGGTGTGGCCATTGCCACTGTCACTTCAGAGGTGGAGGAAGAGGCCGAGATTGCAGCAGAAGAGGAAGCAGGAGGAGCCAGAGACTTTTCTTGGTTTTGGAGGTGTTTACTCCACTGCAGCTCGTGTCTTGCACTTATGCTCAGGTTTAGAACGTTTATGCCTCGCTCAAGGCTCTGATTACACAGCATGAAAACCACTTGTGTCTTGTCGTCTGCACATTGTGTGAAGAACTGCCACGCCGGGGAACTCCATGGAGCTGTCTTTGGTGTGCTCGGTGCCTGGGTGCGGTGGGCAGTAGCAGGCGTAGTGTCTAGGGGACGGGCGCTCTGCTTCTGCACCCTGCTCCCTCTTTTACTGTGCTGGTGTCTCTGTGCGACCAGCGCCTCCTCCTCCAAACTGCACAGGTCACTGGCATGACCTTCATTCCATGTAGGGTCTAGGACCTCATCGTCCTCCACATCATCTTCCACCAAGTCTTCTGCACCCCTGCCCACCTTGTCGGTTTGCACACTGCAGAAAGCCGCAGCAGTTGGCACCTGTGTTTCGTCATCATCAGAGACATGCTGCAGTGGTCTTCCCATGTCCTCATACTCAAACATAAGTGGTTGGGCATCGGTGCACTCAATCTCTTCCACTCCTGGAGCAGGGCTAGGTGGATGGGCCAGGAAAACCCTGCCAGGAGAGTCATCAAAAAGCATGAGAGTCTGCTGCATAACTTGGGGCTCAGACTGCTTGGCTGATTTGCCAGGGGGTGAGGTGCTAGATAGCTGCCCATGGCCTGCAGGTGCCAACTCTGAGCTTTCAGCAGTGGACTGGGTGGGAGACAATGTGAAGGAACTGGAGGCACTATCAGCCACCCAATCTACTAGCGCCTGTACGTGCTCTGGCCTCACCATTTGTAGAGAGGCATTCGGGCCTACTACATAACCTGAAAGGCCCTGTCGTCTACGCGAACCTGAGGGAGGTGTTTCATTTGGGCGTGTAGCTGGCACAGATCCACCACGTCCTCTTCCTGCAACAGGAGCCCCACCAACACCAGCAGCACCACGACCATGGCCACGTTCCTTATTTGACGCTCTCTCATTCTTTTGGTAACCCAACAAAGTAACAGACAGATTTAATAAAACTTGTTCCCTGTCAGGTATGCCCGTGTCATAAACAGAAAAGATTGGTTTTGTTGACACCACTATGTGACAGATGAATTTATTACACTTTGTGCCCTGTCTAATATGCCCTGTGATAAAAATAAAGGATATTTCTAGGTCACACCACAATATGAGAAACAAATTTATTACACTGTGTGGCCTGCCCAATAGGCCCTGGCAGCGTGTTAAAGATAAAAGATTGGTTAAGGTCATAAGTTACTTTGAAAGATATGAGGGGCACAGATCCCCCAACAATCGGTAGTACGCCACCTAATTTACTGAATACATTTTGGCAAGTCAGGTATGCAGTACAGCAGGAACACCAACGCAGGCCGCAGGGGTACTTTATGGGCCAAAATTATGTTTTTTTTCAACCACAATGTCCTAGTGTAATTTACTGATTTTATTTGATTTGCAGTACAAGGCAAAAAGGTACTTTATAGGAAAAAAAGAGGATTTTTTCAACCCCAGTGAAACAGATGAATTAACAGATTATTTTTCACTATCAGATTGCCTGTGCAGGCAGAGGATGGAATTTATTTCAACAAAATATATGCTTTCTTCAACCCCAGTGAAACTGACGGATACAAATGAAATTCTTTCACTAGCACTAGTACCGAGCAGGCCACAAATTTACTTTGTGCCAAAAATTAAGTGTTTTTTCCACCCACAATGTCTCAGTGGAATTTACTGTTTTTTTTTTTTATTTGCAGTACAAGGCAATAAGGTACTTTATAGGAGAAAAAGATTTTTTCAACCCCAGTGAAACAGATGGATTTACTGATTATTTTTCAGTATCAGATTTGCTGAGCAGGCAGAAAAGGCACTTAATGATAAAAAAATATATATATATTTTTATTTTCACCTATAGTGAAACAGATGGATTTACTGATTATTTTTTTCACTATCACAAATGTAGTGCACAGAGCAAATGTACTTTTTAGCATAAAAAAATAAATAAAAATATGCCTAGAACCTGATGGATTTATAGAATTAATAACAAAGATATATGCAGCACAGGGGTACTTTACAGAACAAAATTGTCACCCCCTAGGTCCCTAAAATCACAAACGGAATAACAGTATTATTTTTGCCTTCCCCAGCCAGATATGCAGTGCAGGTGCACTTAAAAATGGGTACATTTTGCCAAATGAAGTAAAAAGACTGTATTTAATTACTGTCCCTGACATATATGCAGCTGCAAGTGCATGTCACTTGCACAAAATGGCCGCCGACACCAACCACTAACAGAAAAAAACAGTCTTTGTCACTGGCCTCATAAAAAAAAAACACTGCCATTGCACCCACAAGAACAAAAAAGGTTGTAGCTCGCTGAGTGAACAGAATTCTGATATCAGATATTATCAGCTAAGCTTGTTACCTATTCTCTCCCTGAGAGCACCAGCAGCAACCTGTTCCTACACTAGGAGCAGCAGAGTGACGTGCGGCGCTACGTGACTCCAGCTTATATAGAGGCTGGGTCACATGCTGCACTTAGCCAATCACAGCCATGCCATTAGTAGGCATTGCTGTGATGGCTTCTAAGGGCAAAGTAGTTAGACGCTTGTTGATTGGCTGCCCAACAGCTTTTCAACAAGCGCCATAAAATCCGCCGAACAACGAACCTGAACCCGAACAATTACGAAAATGTTCGGGTTCGGGTCCGAGTGCCAAAAATCCCAAAATTCGGTATGAACCCGAACTTTACAGTTCGTGTTTGCTCAACTCTACTGATGAGCAGTAGGAGGGTGAGGAGCAGAAGAATCAGGACGAGCAGGTGATGGGAAGGACACACAGATCCCTTCGGGTGAGGTGGTGGTGCCTTGACTGCCTGAAATCGGTTCCGTGCCACTGGGTGATGCAGCGGTTGTTGCAGCAGGCTGGACCACCACATCGGAGCCACGGTTCTCCCAGGCCACTTTATGGTGACGCTGCATATGTTGACGCAGGGCCGTGGTGCCAACATTGGCACCCTGGCCACACTTCACCTTCTGCTCACAGATTCTACATATGGCCATGTTCACCTCCTCCGGCGGCTTAACAAAAAACTGCCACACCGCAGAGTAAGTGATTTTACCCCCAACACTACCCACTGACTGACTGCTACCGCCGCTGCCCCCGTGGACCCATGAACCTCTACTTCCCGGACAGGTAGGCTTCTGCGTATTGTATGGTCTACCCCGGGCACGTTTGGCTTCCAACCTCCCACTGCTGCCACCCTGCTGACTCCCGGCCACGATAGCGACTTGCTGGCTCCGCTGCTGCCTCACAGGCAAGCTGCCACCCTCTTCTCCCAATGATAATGAAGCCCCTTCATCACCCGGTTCCCGAGTGTGATCAGCTACATCATCATCATCGAGTACTGTTTGTCACTGATGTCCTCCTCCACCGTCTCTGGGGCAGGAGCCTGACTGCTCGCCACACCAGCTCCCACTCCACTCCCCTCATCACTACTTGCCCGCCTTGTGGAGGAAGCGGCGGATGTCTCCTCCCCATCTTGGCTTGCCAGTAGCTGCTGACTGTCTTCTAGTAGCTCATACTCACTGTATAGTGGAGCTGAGCCCACAGCATACAACACTTCTCTGGGAACAGCAAAGGACAGAGGCAGATTGAGGACAGGTGAGGGCACAGGGCCTGCTTCAGGGCCATGCCAACTAAGGGTTGTGTCTGACGAACCCACTGACTCTTGGCTGGGGGTGTCTGATGTCACTTGTGAAGAAGTCAAAGATCGAGTCAACCATTCAAGAACCGATGGGTTGCTGGTCATGATACAATCGCTATCTGACACTGGAAGCTCAGGCCTCGTGAAGTGACCCCTACTGCCACAACCTCTTACTCTGCTGTGACCTCTGCCTGCACCAGAAACTTTATAACTTTATAACATAACTGTACCGCTGAACGGGAAATATATTTTTATTTTGCCACTAATACACACCACAAAAGGCTTTAGAACATATAACTGCACCGCTAATCAGCAAATATTTTTTTCTTTTGTCACTATTACACGACAAAAGAGTTCCACAAAAGGCTTTAGAACATATAACTGCACCGCTAATCAGCAAATATTTTTTTCTTTTGTCACTATTACACGACAAAAAGGGCTTTATAACATATAATTGCACCGCTGAACGGCAAATATTTTTTACTTTTGCCACTAATACATGCAATAAAAGGCTTTAGAACATATAACTGCACAGCTGAACGGCAAATATATTTTACTTTTGCCACTAATACACGCTACAAAAGGCTTTAGAACATATAACTGCACCGCTGAACAGCAAATATATTTTTCTTTGCCCGTAATACACGCCACAAAAGGCTTTAGAACATATAACTGCACAGCTGAACGGCAAATATATTTTTCTTTTGCCACTAATACACTCCACAAAAGGCTTTAGAACAAATAACTGCACCGCTGAATGGCAAATATATTTTACTTTTGCCACTAATACACGCCACAAAATGCTTTAGAACATATAACTACACCGCTGGACAGCAAATATATTTTTCTTTTGCCACTAATACACGCCACAAAATGCTTTAGAACATATAACTACACCGCTGGACAGCAAATATATTTTTCTTTTGCCACTAATACACGCCACAAAAGGCTTTAGAACATATAACTGAACGGCAAATATATATATTTTTTGTCACTAATACACGCCACAAAAGGCTTTAGAACATATAACTGCACCGCTGAATGACAAATATATTTATATATTTTTCATTTGTCACTATTACACGACAAAAAGGGCTTTATAACATATAACTGCACCGCTGAACGGCAAATATATTTTACTTTTGCCACTAATACATGCCACAAAAGGCTTTAGAACATATAACTGCACCGCTGAACAGCAAATATATTTTTCTTTTGCCACTAATACACGCTACAAAAGGCTTTAGAACATATAACTGCACTGCACAAGGGCAAATAAGATATAGAAATATTTCCTTGTAGTGAACCCTGTTAATGGCTGTATCAAACAGCACTTGCACCCCAATAACAAAATAAATGTTGTGGAATGATTCCTCCCTATCCTTTCCCTACACCTTTAATAATCTTTCCCTGCACTTGTAAATCGTTTTTTTTTTAGCACAATGAAGTCTTTCCTAGCACTGTCCCTAGTGCCTGCTGACGTCTCTCCCTGCACTAAGTACACTGGTAAATGGCAGAATCCAAGTTGAATGAGGCTATTCATAGGGCTGTGATATAACAGGGCTGTCTGGTTGCTGATTGGCTGCATGCATGGCATTATGGGTGATTCCGCCTTCCCAGAGTTCCTTGCTCCATGTCCTAACATGTGCAGCAGCCATTTTAGGAAATAATGTGATTCGTTACCATGAAGCGTGAGGAAATTTGGCTTTTGTGCAAATCAAATTTTTCCTGAAATTTCGGATCTAATTCCACTTCCTCAACTTCGATTTGCTCATCTCTATTGAGGATCATTATCCATTGGAAGAAAACATCCTCTTTTCAACTCCAGCTTTTTACAGTTGGTGTTATGTTTGCTTCTGGAATTTTTTGAAAGTTCATTGAATCTATTTTTCTCTCTACCCGTGAAATGTTCCCTGTGCCACTGACTGCAATGCAACCCTAAAGCTTGATTGATTCATCACCATTCTTAATGGTTGGAGAGGTGGTTTTTTCATGAAATTATTTGCCCTCTTTCCTTCAAACATACCGGTACCTTTGCTCATTGTGGCCAAAGAGTTCTATTTTAGGCTACTTTCACACTAGCATTTTTTGCGGATCCTTCATGGATCTGTAAAAACGCTTCCGTTACAATAATACAACCGCATGCATCCGTCATGAACGGATCTGGTTGTATTATGTCTTCTATAGCCAAGACGGATCCGTCATTAACACCATTTAAAGTCAATATGCGAACTGATCCGTTTTAAAAAACTAGCGTTTTTGGAAAGCCAAAACGCTAGTGTGAAAGTAGCTTTATTTAACCTCATTGGTCCACATAACTTGTTTTCAAAATACATCAGGCTTGCTTACATGTTCTTTTGCAAACTTTTGACACTGCATTTTGTAGTGAGGACGCAGGAGAGGTTCTCTTCTGAAGACTCTTCCATGAAGGCCATATTTGTGCAGGTGCGCTGAACAGTAGAACAATGTAACACAACTGCTAAATCTTTTGCAGTCATGCGGCAGTTCTGATTTGCCTTTCTAGCAATCCTGTGAGCAGCTGTCTCTGAAATTCTTTTGGTCTTTCAGACCTTCATTTGAGCTCCACTGTTGCTGTTAACTGCCATTTCTTAAAGAAGAATGCCCGCAAAAAATGTTATTCTCTGACCAGCTAGAAAGGTACATGATGTAATCTGTAGTGAATGTAATTTTCTTACCAGTGCCTGTATTTTGTGAGTTATACCTCCCTTATGCTTCTCACCTGTGTCATGTGACCAGCAATCAGACTCTCCAACTGACACAGCATCTTATGTGTGGACAGGAAGTCAGTTTCTCTATGTATTCCTATGGGAGCCTCACGGTCAGTCTTATTGGAATGAATAGAGAAGTAACTGACTTCCTGTCCTGTGTCAGTTGGAGATCAGAGAGTTGGTCGCATGACATCACTTTCTAGCAGGTCAGAGAATAAAAACTTTTGCAGGAGTTCTACTTTAATTACATTTCAAACTGAGTAAATGGCAATCTGAAAATACTTTGCTATCTTCTTATAGTCTTCTCCTTCTCTGTGGGCCTCAACCATTTTCATTTTCAGGGTGTTAGGCAGCTGCTTAGGAGAACCCATGGCTGCTGTTTGTTGGTGCAAGGTTAGAGGAGTCTGGGTATTTATAAAGTTTGAGACCTTAATCAAAGTTCTCTGAGCGCCCAAATCTCCTTGGGTTCCCATACTTTTGCAAGGTACTCTTTTCCTTTTTGCACTCCAAAATTGTACAAAACTGTAATAATACACTGATATTGCTTAAAATGTTGAAAAGTGTGTTTCCTCTTTAACTTTATGTATTTTGGAGATCATTTAATCTTCAGCTTGCTTACCTGTCCACAGTAACAGTAATTTTAACCAGGGGTGCCCAAACGTTTGCATGCCACTGTATATTCCATGTAATTATGGATATAAAAAAAAAAGTCCTGAAATACTGTATGACAGTTTTCACACCGGCCACTGAGGATCCAGGCAATGGAGAGTTGGCTTCCTAAAGAGGTTGGCCACTTTTGTGAGATAATTATATGGCACTTGCTAATATAGTAATTTTCTATATGTCATAAGGTATGCCCATTGTTTACAAAATCTTTTTTGCTGTCCACACAGAGGTCCTGCCCATAAAATGGATGCTGATGGTCATGTGACCAGGCTGATCACCTCTATGTGATGCCTCCTCCATTCAAACACACAGCACCTGCCATTTACACTTGTTCTGTTGAGGGTTTAGTGCAGGTGCGGTATATTTGAATAGAGAAGGCATTGCATTTAGGTGATTTGTCTGGTCACATGACCCTCCATCAGCATCCATTTTATGGACAGGACCTCTGTGTGGACAGCAGAAAAGACTTCGTAAACAATGGGCATACCTTATGACATATAGAAAATTGTGCAGAATTTCAGCAAAGACTATATTAGTAAGTGCCATATAATCATCTCAAAAACACATTGGTCAACACTAACCAGAAATTGGCCAAACTCTTTAACCTTCCTAAATTGCTTTCATGGCTCCAATAGAATGATTTACATTCATCCCTTGCCTTGATGCATCCACCGCTGGTCTTCACACTTAGCGAAATGGGGTAAAGGGACCTCACCTATCTGAAATCTATGTTGTTACTGTCCATCCTTTGTTCATTTGCACTTGCTACTCTATTACGTTGGACTTGCTACTTTGAGCAACTCTGCTTCAACCCTGCACAACCACAGCTCCGCTTTGTACAACACTACTACAACTCAGTTACTCCAAGTGTATTTTAACCCTGCATCATAACTGCATGTCCACAGCTCAGTGTTGTACAGCACTGCTACAGCTTTTTTGCTTTTGGTGTGTTTCAACTCTGCTTCACGGCTGCATGTCCACAGCTCAGTATTATACAGCACTGCTGTTCCAGCTACAGCTTCAGATCAACAACAGTTTCTTCAGATCAACTACCTCTCAAAATTTGCTACATCCTCACCTCGGCTACATGCGTGCTTCTGCCCTTCTACGACAGCAGCACCTTTTTGCACTGCTCCAGATCTGCTCATCTGGGCCTGAGGCTTAGCGGATCCACCTCACCTAACAAATAAAATATACACCAATTTTTGGCATATATCTGTCGCAGATTCAGTCACAAACGGGAATTGTAGCCAGCTCTGGGTGTCTGGATGGGAGTAATTATTGTAGTACTTACAGTTCTGACACTCCATGGGTGGGCGTGCAGTGATGTGGAAGGGCGCACCTTTCTTCCCTTCCGGGCACTTTGGGATGAAGGTTTTGAGGTGCAAGGCAGGGCCCCGATTATTTAGACACTAATACTTTTCAGTGTAGAGGAGAAGAGCAGGGATATGATATCATTCTTTTGGTCTGACAAGGTCCGGCCCCAAAATGCGTTAGATAGAAAGAGAATATTACATTAAAGTACATCAATTAATACATCTTCGTTTTGGACTTACCTGGTTACCCCGCCACCGATCCCTTCTCTTCTCCTCTTCAGTTCCTGATCTCACACGCTGTGCTTGAAGGGTGAAGCCTGGCATCATCTACGTCTGCAGCATAAAGCTAAATGCCGATTTGGGAGTTGCGCTCCTAGCCTCTGTAACCTACAACTATACC
Source organism: Bufotes viridis (assembly GCA_033119425.1). Classification (NCBI taxonomy): domain Eukaryota; kingdom Metazoa; phylum Chordata; class Amphibia; order Anura; family Bufonidae; genus Bufotes; species Bufotes viridis. Next base: position 35,243,450 of record CM065597.1, on the reverse strand, counting down.
AAATTATATAGCGTCCCACCTATGTGCTCTGTTCTCCCTCCTCTCTTCTAATACTTTGCAGTGTAGTTAGTTATACAGGTGTAACGGGCCAGCCCCAGGGAGTCCCAGAGTAATGTTGAGGTTTTGAGTAGTGTTTTGGCTCTGATTATTGTTCTCATGTCACGTGGTCCTACCTCAGAATTTGTTGAAATACAAAAACGTTGCTTTTGGTTTCTCAGACTTGACTCCAGCAGGATTCACTGGGCTGGCAGGTTGTGAATATTTTCCTTTTGTTCTCTATATCTGGCTTCAACCTAGTTACTAATTTGGTTAGTGTTTAAATGAGTGGGGTGTCTGTGGACCGTCGCCACCCTTCTATAATTAAAGGGGTATTCCCATCTCAGACAGTGGGGACATATCGCTAGGATATGCCCTCATTGTCTGATAGGTGTGGGTCCCACCTCTGGGACCCGCACCTACAACGAGAACGGAGCGGGGAGAGCTGTGGCTGGCGGACCCCGGATTTCCCGGGGTCCGTCCACCACCAAGCGCTGGTCCCCGCTGCTCCCATAGAAGTGAATTGGAGCGCAGCCCCTGCTCTCATTCATTTCTATGGGGCAGACGGAAATTGGCGCTCGGCTATTTTCGGTGGCCCCATAGAAATGAATGGACGGCGGCTGCGCATGCGCAGTGCGCCCTCTATTCATTTCCCCACTATGTTCTCATTGTAGGTGCGGGTCCCAGAAATGGGACCTGCACCTATCAGACAATGAGGGCATATCCTAGCGATATGCCCCCATTCTCTGAGATGGCAAAAACCCCTTTAAAGTCTCTTTTCTCTTGAAGAGATAAAGGAGCGGGTTGCCCTTTCAGCTATTTCCCCCATACTAATACAGCAGGAGGGGGAAGACTCATCCCTTCACTGTGCCATCTTAACTACTACTTAACTTCAACTGTCAACTGCCACGTCTAGCTCGAGACCCTTTCCTTTGGTGGGAAGCGGGACAGCCCACTCCTGTCCAAAGGGGAGGAAGAAAATGTAATGGTTGGTTCTATCCTGAACAAGGTACTGCCATACACATGACACCTGCTGGAGACCAGACACATAGTAACATAGTATATAAGACCGAAAAAAGACACTTGTCCATCCAGTTCGGCCTGTTTCCTATAAGTTGATCCAGAGGAAGGCAAAAAAAACCTGTGAGGTAGAAGCCAATTTTCCCCACTTAAGGGGAAAAAATTCCTTCCCGACTCCAATCAGGCAATCAGAATAACTCCCTGGATCAACAACCCATTTCTAGTAGCTATAACCTGTAATATTATTACACTCCAGAAATACATCCAGTCTCCTCTTGAATTCCTTTATTGTACTCACCATCACCACCTCCACAGGCAGAGAGTTCCATAGTCTCACTGCTCTTACAGTGAAGAATCCTTTTCTATGTTTGTGTACAAACCTTCTTTCCTCCAGACGCAAAGGATGTTCTCTCGTCACTAGAGATGAGCGAACACCTGGAAGTTCGGGTTCGGGAAGTTCGGCCGAACTTCCCGAAAATGTTCGGGTTCGGGATCTGAACTCGACCCGAACTTTATCCCAAACCCGAACCCCATTGAAGTCAATGGGGACCCGAACTTTTAGGCACTAAAAAGGCTGTTAAATAGTCCAGGAAAGGGCTAGAGGGCTGCCAAAGGCAGCAAAATGTAGGTAAATCCCCTGCAAACAAATGTGGATAGGGAAATGAATTAAAATAAAATAAAATAAATAAAAATTAACCAATATCAATTGGAGAGGTCCCACTAGCAAGGAATCATGCGTCATATCACCCACCACTGGAGAAGGCCACTTTCAGTTATTTAGGCCCCAGCACCCAGACAGAGGAGAGAGGTCCCACAGCAAGGAATCATGCGTCATATCACCCACCAGCTGGAGAAGGCCACTTTCAGTTATTTCGGCCCAGCACCCAGACAGAGGAGAGAGGTCCCACAGCAAGGAATCATGCGTCATATCACCCACCACTAGAGAAGGCCACTTTCAGTTATTTCGGCCCCAGCACCCAGACAGAGGAGAGAGGTCCCACAGCAAGGAATCATGCGTCATATCACCCACCACTGGAGAAGGCCACTTTCAGTTATTTTGGCCCAGCACCCAGACAGAGGAGAGAGGTCCCACAGCAAGGAATCATGCGTCATATCACCCACCACTGGAGAAGGCCACTTTCAGTTATTTCGGCCCAGCACCCAGACAGAGGAGAGAGGTCCCACAGCAAGGAATCATGCGTCATATCACCCACCACTGGAGAAGGCCACCTTCAGTTATTTCGGCCCCAGCACCCAGACCGAGGAGAGAGGTCCCACAGCAAGGAATCATGCGTCATATCACCCACCACTGGAGAAGGCCACTTTCAGTTATTTCGGCCCAGCACCCAGACAGAGGAGAGAGGTCCCACAGCAAGGAATCATGCGTCATATCACCCACCACTGGAGAAGGCCACTTTCAGTTATTTCGGCCCAGCACCCAGACCGAGGAGAGAGGTCCCACAGCAAGGAATCATGCGTCATATCACCCACCACTGGAGAAGGCCACTTTCAGTTATTTCGGTCCCAGCACCCAGACAGAGGATACAGGTCCCACAGCAAGGAATCATGCGTCATATCACCCACCACTGGAGAAGGCCACTTCAGTTATTTCGGCCCAGCACCCAGACAGAGGAGAGAGGTCCCACAGCAAGGAATCATGCGTCATATCACCCACCACTGGAGAAGGCCACTTTCATTTATTTCGGCCCAGCACCCAGACTGAGGATACAGGTCCCACAGCAAGGAATCATGCGTCATATCACCCACCACTGGAGAAGGCCACTCAGTTATTTCGGCCCCAGCACCCAGACAGAGGAGAGAGGTCCCACAGCAAGGAATCATGCGTCATATCACCCACCACTGGAGAAGCCCACTTTCAATTATTTCGGCTCAGCACCCAGAACGAGGATACAGGTCCCACAGCAAGGAATCATGCGTCATATCACCCACCACTGGAGAAGGCCACTTTCAGTTATATCGGCCCAGCACCCAGACCGAGGAGAGGTTCATTCAACTTTGGGTTGCACCGCAAGATCATGGTAAAGTTAAAAAAATGAGGATTCAATAAAGAAGTGCCCCGGAGTACAAGAATACATGGTTGAGGGGGAGGCAGTTATAAATGTCTATTCTGCACAAGGGAGGCACAGGTCCTGTGGGATCCATGCCTGGTTCATTTTTATGAACGTCAGCTTGTCCACGTTGGCTGTGGACAGGCGGCTGCGTTTGTCAGTAATGACGCCCTCTGCCGTGCTGAATACACGTTCAGACAAAACGCTGGCCGCCGGGCAGGCCAGCACCTCCAAGGCATAAAATGCTAACTCTGGCCACGTGGACAATTTGGAGACCCAGAAGTTGAATGGGGCCAAACCATCAGTCAGTACGTGGAGGGGTGTGCAGACGTACTGTTCAACTATGTTAGTGAAATGCTGCCTCCTGCTAACACGTTCCGTATCAGGTGGTGGTGCAGTTAGCTGTGGCGTGGAGACAAAACTTTTCCACATTTCTGCCATGCTAACCCTGCCCTCAGAGGAGCTGGCCGTGATACAGACAGACGTTGTCTTTGTACCGGGGATCCAGCAGGGTGGCAACCCAGTAGTTCGCACACGTTAAAATGTGGGCAACTCTGCTGTCGTTGCGCAGGCACTGCAGCATCTAGTCGCTCATGTGTGCCAGGCTCCCCAGAGGTAAGGACAAGCTGTGCTCTGTGGGAGGCGTATCGTCATCGTCCTCCGTATCCCCCCAGCCACGCACCAGTGATGGGCCTGAGCTGTGTCGGGTGCCACCCCGCTGTAAACCTGCTTCATCCTCCTCCACATCCTCTTCGTCCTCCAGTAGTGGGCCCTGGCTGGCCACATTTGTACCTGGCCTCTGCTGTTGCAAAAAACCTCCCTCTGAGCCACTTCTAACAGACTGGCCTGAAAGTGCTAAAAATGACCCCTCATCCTCCTCCTCCTCCTGGGCCACCTCCTCTTCCATCATCGCCCTAAGCGTTTTCTCAAGGACACATAGAAGTGGTATTGTAACGTTGATAACGGTGTCATCGCCACTGGCCATGTTGGTGGAGTACTCGAAACAGCGCAACAGGGCACACAGGTCTCGCATGGAGGTCCAATCATTGGTGGTGAAGTGGTGCTGTTCCGCAGTGCGACTGACGCGACTGAGCTGAAACTCCACTATGGCCTGCTGCTGCTCGCACAGTCTCTCCAGCATGTGCAAGGTGGAGTTCCACCTGGTGGGCACGTCGCATATGAGGCGGTGAGCGGGAAGGCCGAAGTTCCGCTGTAGCGCAGACAGGCGAGCAGCGGCAGGATGTGAACGCCGGAAGCGCGCACAGTCGGCCCGCACTTTATGCAGCAGCTCTGACATGTCGGGGTAGTTGTGAATGAACTTCTGCACCACCAAATTCAGCACATGTGCCAGGCAAGGGATGTGCGTCAAACCGGCTAGTCCCAGAGCTGCGAAGAGATTTCGCCCATTATCGCACACCACCAGGCCGGGCTTGAGGCCCACCGGCAGAAACCACTCGTCGGTCTGTTGTTCAATACCCAGCCACAACTCCTGCGCGGTGTGGGGCCTGTCCCCCAAACATATGAGTTTCAGAATGGCCTGCTGACGTTTACCCCGGGCTGTGCTGAAGTTGGTGGTGAAGGTGTGTGGCTGACTGGATGAGCTGGTGGAAGCAGAGGAGGAGGAAGCCGAGTAGGAGGAGGAGGCTACAGGAGGCAAAGAATGATGCCCTGCGATCCTTGGCGGCGGAAGGACGTGCGCCAAGGAACTCTCCGCCTGGGGCCCAGCCGCCACTACATTTACCCAGTGTGCAGTTAGGAGATATAGCGTCCCTGGCCGTGCTTACTGGTCCACGTATCTGTGGTTAGGTGGACCTTGCCACAGATGGCGTTGCGCAGTGCACACTTGATTTTATCGGATACTTGGTTGTGCAGGGAAGGCACGGCTGTCTTGGAGAAGTAGTGGCGGCTGGGAACAACATACTGTGGGACAGCCATGGACATCAGCTGTTTGAAGCTGTCTGTGTCCACCAGCCTGAATGACAGCATTTCAAAGGCCAGTAGTTTAGAAATGCTGGCATTCAGGCCCAGGGCTCGAGGGTGGCTAGGTGGGAATTTACGCTTTCTCTCCAAGGTTTGTGAGATGGAGAGCTGAACGCTCGCTCGGTGTGACATGGTGGAGATGCTTGGTGACGCAGGTGGTGGTGTCGGTGGCACATCCTCTGTTTGGTGGGCGGCAGGTGCCAACGTTCCTCCCGAGGCGGAGGAAGAGGCCGAGGCAGCAGCAGAAGAGGGAGCAGGGGGAGCCAGAGTGAGTTCCTTGCTTTTAAGGTGTTTACTCCACTGCAGTTCATGCTTTGCATGTAGATGCCTGGTCATGCAGGTTGTGCTAAGGTTCAGAACATTAATGCCTCGCTTCAGGATCTGATGGCACAGCGTGCAAACCACTCGGGTCTTGTCGTCAGCACATTGTTTAAAGAAGTGCCATGCCAGGAACTCCTTGAAGCTGCCTTTGGGGTGCTCGGTCCCTGGTGGCGGTGGCCAGTATCAGGCGAACTCTCTTGGCGGCGGCTGTTCTGCTTTTGCCCCCTGCTCCCTCTTTTGCTACGCTGTTGGCTCGGTCTCACCACTGCCTCTTCCTCTGAACTATGAAAGTCAGTGGCACGACCTTCATTCCATGTGGGGTCTACGACCTCATCGTCCCCTGCATCTTCTTCCACACAGTCTTCCTCCCTGACCTCCTGTTCGGTCTGCACACTGCAGAAAGATGCAGCAGTTGGCACCTGTGTTTCGTCATCATCAGAGACGTGCGGACTCCGATGAGTTGGTATTCCCATGTCCTCATCATCAGGAAACATCAGTGGTTGTGCATCAGTGCATTCTATGTCTTCCACCACTGGGGAAGGGCTAGGTGGATTCCTTGGGAAACCCTGCCAGCAGAGTCTTCAAACAGCATAAGAGACTGCTGCATAACTTGAGGCTCATGACAGTTTCCCTGATATGCATGGGGGTGATGTGACAGACTGATGGGCTTGGTTTTCAGGTGCCACCTGTGCGCTTTCTGCAGAAGACTGGGTGGGAGATAATGTTGTGAACGTGCTGGATCCACTGTCGGCCACCCAATTGACTAGCGCCTGTACCTGCTCAGGCCTTACCATCCTTAGAACGGCATTGGGCCCCACCAAATATCGCTGTAAATTCTGGCGGGTACTGGAACCTGAGGTAGTTGGTTCACTAGGACGTGTGGCTGTGGCAGAATGGCCACGTCCTCTCCCAGCACCAGAGGGTACACTAACACCACCACGATCGCGTCCGCTTCCCTTACTAGATGTTTTCCTCATTGTTACCGTTCACCAAGCACCACAATAAGGAAAAAAATATTTGGCCCAATGTATTGATTTCAAATTCAGGCCTTTTTTTACAGGCACCTAACACTATCTGCCTATTTGTTTATGTAGCGTATTACACTAATCCAGGCACAGCAGTAACCACTGATTTAGGGGAATATCTCTTTTAGGGCTAGTATTTAGGCCCTGGATGAAAGGTATCCTTTTTATGGACAGATTCACAATTGGCCTGCAACTGCTGGGACACCAGATTTAGGGTATTGCTATTTTGCCAGATTAATTACACCCCAGAACAAAATATATGTTTTGGCGGACAATATTCTATTTTGCCAGCCACAGCAGAAACCACTGATTTATGGTATTGCTATTTTAGGAATTGAATCTCACCCCAGAACAAAATATATGTTTTAGCGGACACTATGAAATCTAGCCTGCAACTGCTGGGACACCAGATTTAGGGTATTGCTATTTTGCCAGATTAATTTCACCCCAGAACAAAATATATGTTTTAGCGGACACTATGAAATCTGGCCTGCAACTGCTGGGACACCAGATTTAGGGTATTGCTATTTTGCCAGATTAATTTCACCCCAGAACAAAATATATGTTTTAGCGGACACTATGAAATCTGGCCTGCAACTGCTGGGACACCAGATTTAGAGTATTGCTATTTTGCCAGATTAATTTCACCCCAGAACAAAATATATGTTTTAGCGGACACTATGAAATCTGGCCTGCAACTGCTGGGACACCAGATTCAGGGTATTGCTATTTTGCCAGATTAATTTCACCCCAGAACAAAATATATGTTTTGGCGGACACTATTCTATTTTGCCAGCCACAGCTGAAACCACTGATTTATGGTATTGCTATTTTAGGAATTGAATTTCACCCAAGAACAAAATATATGTTTTAGCGGACACTATGAAATCTGGCCTGCAACTGCTGGGACACCAGATTCAGGGTATTGCTATTTTGCAAGATTAATTTCATCCCAGCACAAAATATATGTTTTGGCGGACACTATTCTATTTTGCCAGCCACAGTAGAAACCACTGATTTATGGTATTGCTATTTTAGGAATTTAATTTTACCCCAGAATATAATATATGTTTTAGCGGACACTATGAAATCTGGCCTGCAACTGCTGGGACACCAGATTTAGGGTATTGCTATTTTGCCAGATTAATTTCACCCCAGAACAAAATATATGTTTTGGCAGACACTATTATATTTTGCCAGCCACAGCTGAAACCACTGATTTATGGTATTGCTATTTTGGCAATTGAATTTCACCCCAGAAAATAATCTATCCTTTGCCAGACAGCAGACAGTATTATACTTGTCTAGCCAAAGCTGGAACACCAGATTTAGGGAATTGGTATTTGGGCAATTGTATTTAACCCCTTAATAAAATATAGAAATTGCTATCCTGAGTTTCTAGGGGTGACAATTAGCACAGCCAAGCCCCTGATGTAGGATATAGCAAAAAAAAAAACTAGTATTGATGGATTGATGGACTTGGTGGCAGCTTCTTCTGGTGCACCACAAGTCACAAAATGGCCGCCGATCAACCCAGAAAATAAGTGACAGAAAAACGCTCTGTGCAGCCTAAAAACCAGCGAGCAAGTAACTAGCAGAAGTTCAATGATTCTCAGCTGTAAATCGATCCGTTCATTAGGTGCTGTTGCTGACTTTAACCTGCCTAATCTCGCCCTGATAGAAGCTGCGTCCTCTCCCTACACTAATCAGAGCAGTGTGACGTGCGGCGCTACGTGACTCCAGCTTAAATAGAGGCTGGGTCACATGCTGCACTTGGCCAATCACAGCCATGCCATTAGTACCACAACTTGTAAAAGCTTTTTGTAGCTAGTCTTTCAGTTCTTGTTGGAGGGATAATTATCTATTGTTCCTTGCAAAAGTCTTCTAGTTCTGTGAGATTCCTGGGCCGTTTTGCATGCACTGCTCTTTTGAGGTCTATCCACAGAATTTCAATGATTTTTAGATTGGGAGACTGTGTGGGGCATTGTAAAACCTTCAGCTTGCGACTTTTGAGATTGTCTTTTGAGGATTTTGAGATGTGTTGAGGATCATGAATGATCAATTTGTAGAAAACATCCTCTTTTCAACTCAAGCTTTTTACACTTGGTGTTATGTTTGCTTCTGGAATTTTTTGAAATTTCATTGAATCCATTCTTCCCTCTGTCCGTTAAATGTTCCCCATGGCATCAGTGGTGGATCCAGAGCCTGGTCTCGGGAGGGGCACTTCCGGCAATCGATACGCCCCTGCTCCGATCACTACAGAAATACAGCCCCACTTACCTCTTACATCCAGTGACGTCTCCTTTGATATAGATGTTCTCTGTCCTCATCTTCTCCTTTCAGACCTTCAGACCAGACCACCAGTTTTCGTCTCTGCAGTTTGACAACAAAAAAAAACTCAGTTTACTACTTTTCCATCATCCTCCTATCTTCTGGACAATTTATCCTACTACCCCCAATACTGTGCCGCTGTGGTCCCCAATATTACACTGCAGAAACAGATAATATCCCTGATAATACTAGTACCACACAGAGCCCCACATATAAAATACCCCTTCTTTGTGGCCTCAGTAGATGTCCCCATAGTGCCCCCTAATAATGTGCCAGTAAGAGGTGCCCCCATAGATGCCCCCCAATCATGTGCTAGTGAAAGTGCCTCTCCCCCTCCCCCCCATCATGTGCCAGTAACAAGTGCCACTCTCCCCTCCCCCTCCTCATGTGCCAGTAATAAGTGCCAGTCTCCTATCCCCAATCATGTGCCAGTAACAAGTGTCTCTCTCCTCTCTTCCCCCATCATGTGCCAGTCTCCTCCCCACCCACTCATGTGCCAGTAATAAGTGCCACTCTCCTCTCTCCCCCATCATGTGCCAATCTCCTCTCCCACCCCCTCATGTGCCAGTAATAAATGCTACTCTCCCCCATCATGTGCCACTCTCTTCTCTCCCCCCCATGTGCCAGTAATAAGTGCCACTCTCCCCCCATCATGTGCCAGTCCCTCTTCCCCCCCCTCATGTGCCAGTGATAAGTGCCTCTCTCCCCCCCATCATGTGTCAGCCTCCTCTCTGCAGTCCACCCTTCCATGTGCCAGTGATAAGTGCCACTCTCCCCCCCATCATGTGTCAGCCTCCTTTCTGCAGCCCCCCCCTTCCATGTGCCAGTGATAAGTGCCACTCCCCCACCATCATGTGCCAGTCTCCTCTCCCCCCCTTATGTGCCAGTGATAAGTGCCACTCTCCCCCCATCATGTGCCAGTGATAAGTGCCACTCTCCCCCCCCCATCATGTTGCACCCCCCCTTCCATGTGCCAGTAAAATTGTCCAAAATAATTAAAAAAATAAACACATACTTACCTACATGCCATGCATGCCTCTTTCGGCCCGTGTCCCGCTCTGTACTGCTCAGGCGGCGCAGTGACGTCATTGCGCCGCATGCACCGGCCTCTGATAGGCTGCCGGCACAAGGCCCGCAGCCTATCAGAGGAACAGGGAAGGGAGACGCCTCCCCCTCCCCTGCTGCAGCACAGCACAGCCATCTGCATCGCTGTCCTGAGGACGGCGATACAGATGGCTATGGAGATGAATGCTTCCACAGTGGAAGCGCTCATCTCCCTGTGCCCTGCTGCTGCCGCCCACATACTCGGAGGGGGGGTGGCAATTGCCCCGTTGCCCCCCCCCCCCTCCCCTGCATCCGCCAATGCGTGCCATTGACTGCAATGCAACCCTAAAGCTTGATTGATTCACCACCATTCTTATTGGTTGGAGAGGTTTTCTTTTCATGAAATTCTGTGCCCTCTTTTCTTCAAACATAGCTTTGCTCATTGTGGCCAAAGAGTTCTATTTTAACCTCATTGGTCCCCAGGACTTGTTTTCAAAATAATATGCAAATTAGCCTCTAGGAGCAGGGAGGGCGTTGCCCCTGCTCCTAGAGGCTCCGTGTTCCCACCTGCGGCCACGCCCCTCTTCTTGTGATTGACAGGCCGGGCAGCGCAGCTCTCCTGCCTCCGGCATTGTCTGCCTTCCGAAATTCCGCGCCTGAGCCGTCCGCTTGTGTATTCGGCGCAGGCGCAGTGAGCTGCGGGATTTTGGAAGGCAGACGTGCCGGAGGCAGGAGAGCGCGCTGCCCGGCCTGTCAATCACAAGAAGAGGGGCGTGGCCGCAGGTGGGAACATGGAGCCTCTAGGAGCAGGGGCAACGCCGTCCCTGCTCCTAGAGGCTAATTTGCATATAATATAAAGACGTTTTTATCCTTATAAAAGGTCAGAGGGGCATATAATTAACATTATTAGGATGGTCTGACATTGGCACATAGCTAATGTCAGACAGCTTATGATGCCCAAATCTGGTGACAGAAACCCTTTAACTGTTCACAGTAACAGTAATTTTAACCAGCGGTGCCCAAATGTTTGCATGCCACTGTATATTCCAGTTACATGGCCTACCTCTACAACACAAATACAAATGGCTGTGATTATGAAGAGAATTAGGCTGGAATTTTCACACATGGACGAAAGTAATAACAGAAGTATTTCAACAACAGCCCGAAGCTCATAAAAAATAATTACTATTATTATAAATAAGGCTACTTTCACATTAGCGTTAAACTTTTCTGGCATTGAGTTCCATCCTCGGGGCTCAATACCGGAAAAAAACGCTTCAGTTATATCCTAATGCATATATATAATTGTAGTCCAGCTCACCTCACCCGGTAATGTTCCCCGTATGCCGCAAGCCTGGGTTGAGTTCCCTCAATGCATAAGTAGAAAAGAAAAGTCGGCTCCAGCACCAGCATTCGATTTTAGTGTTGAGCGCGAATATTCGAATAGCGAATTTTTTTAGCGAATATCGGCACTTCGCTAATTCGCGAATATTTCGAATATAGCGCTATAAATTCGCTATTTCGAATATTCGTTTTTTTTTTGTTTTTTTTTTTGTTATATTTTTTTCTTTCCCTCTTCCCAACAGTAGTTCTTACCTGTCCTGAGGATTCCTGGCTTCCTGGCTGCTCTAGTCAGTGCCCATTGCCGCTTCTGCCGACTTCCGTGCTCATGGAGCGTCCCCATCCATGGGAACGTCTCCATATACTAAAATGTACTGTCGGATTTGAGGAATTACGTTGAAATCGCAATGCGATTAATTCAAGTTATATTAATCGCATTGCGATTTCAACTTAGAGCTGGGTTTATAATGGGTCAGCTTGCTAGAATGAATGAAGTTAACGATTCAATGAACGAAGTTAACGAATATGGAATATAGCAGCACTGCTAAGTTGAATTCGCAATGCGATTAATTTAACTTAAAGTAATCGCACTGCGATTTCAACTTAGCACTGCTAGTGCCACTGCTATATTCCATATTCGTTATTAATATTCTAGCCTATGTAAGATAGCAGTGCTAAGTTGAAATCGCAATGCGATTACTTCAAGTTAAATTAATCGCATTGCGAATTCAACTTAGCAGTGCTGCTATATTCCATATTCGTTAACTTCGTTCATTGAATCGTTAACTTCGCTCATTCTAGCAAGCTGACCCATTATAAACCCAGCTCTAAGTTGAAATCGCAATGCGATTAATATAACTTGAATTAATCGCATTGCGATTTCAACGTAATTCCTCAAATCCGACAGTACATTTTAGTATATGGAGACGTTACCATGGTGATGGGGACGCTCCATGAGCAAGGAACTTTATGGTTGGCTTGGTAGAATTAGCGAATAGCTAATATGACGAATGTATTCGTCATATTCCTCAAAACGAAGATAACGAAGTATTCTACATCTTCGTTTTAGCAACCTATTCGTCAACCTCGCTAATTCTAGCAATCAAATAGGAAGGTTGACTATGCGATATTTTTTTTTTTTTAATAGAATAATTATATTACTTGATATAATTATTATAATTATTCTATTTATAAAAAAAAAAATATATAAATAATCGCATAGCGAATTAAACACAGTTGTCTCTATAGTCAACCTTCCTATTTGATTGCTAGAATTAGCGAAGTTGACGAATAGGTTGCTAAAACGAAGATGTAGAATACTTCGTTATCTTCGTTTTGAGGAATATGACGAATACATTCGTCATATCCGTCATCTTCGCTATAATTCTAGATATGAAACCAATAGGAAAGTAGCTTTAAGTTAAAATCGCAATACGCGATTATTTAAATCGCATATTAATCGCGGTAACTAGAATAATGACGAATATTCGATTTCGATGAATATGAAACGAATATTCACGAATTTCGTCGAAATCGAATATGGCACCTGCCGCTCATCACTATTCGATTTAAAACCAGCTTCCTCTTTATTGAGACGTGTTCACAAGTAGCTACAATCCATTCAGTATGCGATAATTGTTGACGCGTTTCGGACAGTACGTCCTTAGTCGTAACAATGTGTCAGTCTGAAATGGCCATTCTTATAGGAGACTTCTTCCCTCCCCTTGCTCCAAAATCTTAACTCATTGGCCATGTCAGACTTCCATCACCTGCTACTTTGCATGCAATTCAAAAGCACCTGTGTCACCTCCGGGGCTGTTTCCCTGTTCAGATATTTAACCCTTCGTCTCCAAAAATAGGATAGAATGGAAAAAGTCCCTGCATAAAGCCTTCATGGGATATATGAACAGGGGAAAAACCGCTTCATGTGCACAGTGCCCAATACAAAAATTCACATATAACATAAAAACATAGTAACAGTTCACAGTACGTGTTCATGAATAAGTCAGTATGTTTCTTTACATATATTTCAGTGTCTAAGACAGGAAATAATTATTGATAAACATACATCAATTCTTTCCTTTTATTTAATCCTGTGGGGACATGAGTATTCAACCGGAAAGTCCAAAATGCTTCCTTTAAAGGGGTATTCTCATTTCAGACAATGGGGGCACATCGCTAGGATATGCCCCCATTGTCTGATAGGTGGGGGTCCCACCGCTGGGACCCGCACCTATATTGAGAACGGGGTCCCGTAAGTGAAGGAGGGCGTACCACGCATGCGCGGCCGCCCTCTATTCATTTCTATGGGGCCGCCAACAATAGCCGAGCGCTGGCTCGGCTATTTCCGTCGGCTCCATAGAAGTGAATGGGAGCGCGCCGTGCATGCGCGGCCCAGGCTCCCATTCGCCTCTATGGCGGAGGCGGGGAAAAGCGCTGGGTGGTGGACGGACCCCAGGAAATCTGGGGTCCTCCAGCCACAACTCTCCCCGCTCAGTTCTCAATATAGGTGCGGGTCCCAGCTGTGGGACCCACACCTATCAGACAATGGGGGCATATCCTAGCGATATGCCCCCTTTGTCTGAAATGAGAATACCCCTTTAAGTATAATTTCTTTCTATAATCAACCCCTCTTAATAGATTGCCAACTTGTTCTATTGCAAACGCTTTGAGATTTTTGGTTCTTCTCTGATGACATTGAATGAAGTGTTTTGCAGCCCTGGACACATTTAATGCTGTGGGAATAACTATGTAGTTAATATGCTCCAATATTCTATTTTTGAACTTGCGAGCTGTACTACCCACATACATAAGATCACATTCTTCACAGCGTATAATATACACCACCCCTGATGAGTTGCAGTTAATGTAATTTTTTATAATGCATTCTGAATGGAGAGAAATCGTTAAGTATGCATCAGGATGTCTTCAGTTCAGTCACTGAATGGCGTTTTGGCCGGAGATAATACCGCAACATGCTGCGGTGTTATCTCCGTCCAAAATTCCGGAACACATGCCGTAATGCCGGATCCGGCATTAATTTCCATTGTAATGTATTAGTGCCGGATCCGGCATTAAAAATACCACAGTGACAGACCCGGCATTCCGGTCTGTGCATGCGCAGACCTTTAAAAATGTGAAAAAAATTAATACCGGATCTGTTTTGCCGGATGAGGGTACTTTCACACTTGCGGCAGTGTAATCCGGCAAGCAGTTCCGTTGACTGTATGCAAACGCATGTCATTTTTTCTGACTGATCAGGCATTTTTCAGACTGATCAGGTCTGAAAAATGCCTGATCAGTCAGAAAAATGCCTGATCAGTCAGAAAAATGCATTGCAATACCGGATCCGTTTTTCCAGTGTCATCAGGCAAAACGGATCCGGTATTTATTTTTTTCACATTTTTAAAGGTCTGCACATGCGCAGACCAGAATGCCTGATCCGTCATTGCGGTATTTTTAATGCCGGATCCGGCACTAATACATTTAAATGTAAATTAATGCCGGATCTGGCATTCCGGCAACTGATCAGGCATTTTGGACGGATATAATACAGGCTCTTTTACACTTGCGTTTCTGCTTTCCATCCTAGAGTTCCGTCCTCGGGGCACTAGGACGGAAAGATACTGATCAGGATTATCCTAATGCATTCTGAATGGAGAGAAATCCGTTGCATCAGGATGTCTTCCGTTCAGTATGTTAACGTTTTTTGGACATTGACAAAACCGCAGCATGCTGCGGATTTGTCTCCGTCCAAATCTGGAAGACATGTCGTAACACCGGATCCGGAATTAATGCCCATTAAAGTGCATTAATCCGGATCCGGCATTAAGCTAAACATCGTTTCGGCGCATCGCCGGATCCGACGTTTAGCTCAGCGCATGCGCAGCAGCAGTTCCGATCGGGGCCCCAGTGTAAGCTGGGGCTCCGATCGGTTACCATGGCAGCCAGGACGCTACTGAAGTCCTGGCTGCCATGGTAAGTACTCCGCAGCAGTGTACTTACCTGCGCTGCGGCCTCCGGGCGCTCCTTCATGACGTCACAGGTCCGGGCGGCGCATTGATCTATGCCCCGCAGGGACCTGTGAAGTCATGAAGGAGCGCCAGGAGGCCGCAGCGCAGGTAAGTACACTGCTGCGGAGTACCATGGCAGCCAGGACTTTTGTAGCGTCCTGGCTGCCATGGTAACCTGAAAGCATTTCGAAGATTGATCAGGATCCTGATCAGTCTTTAAATGCTTTCAGGCGACTTGCGTTCTGAGGGCTCTTTCACACTTGCGCTTTTGCTTTCCGTCCTAGAGTTCCGTCCTCGGGGCTCTAGGACGGAAAGATACTGATCAGGATTATCCTTCCGTTCAGTATGTGAACGTTTTTTGGGCGTTGACAAAACCGTAGCATGCTGCGGATTTGTCTCTGTCCAAAAATCCGGAAGACATGCCGTAACGCCGGATCCGGAATTAATGCCCATTGAAGTGCATTAATCCGGATCCGGCATTAAGCTAAAACGTTGTTTCGGTGCATCGCCGGATCCAACGTTTAGCTTTTTCTCAATGGTTACCATGGCAGCCAGGACGCTAAAGTCCTGGTTGCCATGGTAAAATGTAGTGGGGAGCGGGGGAGCAGTATACTTACCATCCGTGCGGCTCCCGGGGCGCTCTGACGTCATTCTGGAGCGCCCCGGGAGCCGCACGGATGGTAAGTATACCGCTCCCCCGCTCCCCACTACTACTATGGCAACCAGGACTTTAATAGTGTCCTGGCTGCCATAGTAACCTGAAAGCATTTCGAAGACTGATCAGGATCCTGATCAGTCTTCTAATGCTTTCAGGCGACTTGCGTTCTGACGGATCCGGCGAGACGGAAGTGCCCGCCGGATCCTCAGAACGCAAGTGTGAAAGAGGCCTAATACTGAAAGCATTTTGAAGACTGATCAGTCTTCAAATGCTTTCAGTTGTCTTGCGTTGTGACGGATCCGGCGGGCATTTCCGGCGACAGAAGTGCACGCCAGATCCACACAACCCAAGTGTAAAGAGGCCTGACGGATCCGGCGAGACGGAAGTGCCCGCCGGGTCCTCAGAACGCAAGTGTGAAAGAGGCCTAATACTGAAAGCATTTTGAAGACTGATCAGTCTTCAAATGCTTTCAGTTGTCTTGCGTTGTGACGGATCCGGCGGGCATTTCCGGTGACGGAAGTGCACGCCAGATCCACACAACCCAAGTGTGAAAGAGGCCTGACGGATCCGGCGGGACGGAAGTGCCCGCCGGGTCCCCAGAACGCAAGTGTGAAAGAGGCCTACCGCAGCATGCTGCGGTATTTCCTCCGTCCAAAACGCCTGACAGTGACTGAACTGTAGACATCTTGATGCATCCTGAACGGATTTCTCTCCATTCAGAATGCATTGAAACGCTATTGTGAAAGTACCCTGACACCGGAAAAAATGGATCCGGCAATGCATTTTTCTGACTGATCAGGCATTTTTCAGACCTGATCAGTCTGAAAAATGCCTGATCAGTCAGAAAAAATGACATGCGTTTGCATACAGTTTGCCTGATCAGGCAACGGAACTGGCTGCCGGAATCAAACAACGCAAGTGTGAAAGTACCCTAATAATTCAAAGAATTGTGCAGACATAGGGATGTATGATAATCATCAGTAGTAATAATTAAAATTATGCACTTTGCTCTTACTCATTAATTTCAAAGAAAATGTCTCTCCTTTAATTATTTTCCAGCAAACACAACTAAAGATGACGAGTACTGCCGCGCCCTGGCCAAGGTTCTTCACCCTGACAATTGTCCTTTGACTGTTGGTCTGTATACACCATGGGGTAGATGCAAGGACAATCTTCTGGACAAAAATAAGAGTGAGTATTACCAGTGTATTCTACGCTTGCTTTACACATTGAAGTGCACTTGCCCATATTAGCAGACCAAATTATGGCTCTCATTTTATCTAATGGATGATTATCTTCAGAATGAGCACTCATTGGAACAGTCATTCTCAATCACTGTCCCATGTGAACATGGCTTCTGTTGGCCAGCAAAGGAAAAACGCTTGTTTGTCAGTTAATCAGATTACTTACTTGAGCTGGCTTGTAGACGCTTGCTTGTAAACAGGGGAACATAATGTAGAGAGTATGGGGGGGGGGGGTAAAAGATCGTATTAACGATCATTCATCCCCCATACTGTATCCATTGGAGGTGTGACTGGTCTTTAAATGAGCACCGATCTAGTTGAAATATTGATTGTAGGCACTAGTTTAGGGCTGGGCACTGCCATCTGTACAGTCATCCTAGGGAAGGTTAGAAAATTAAAAATGGAATCTATTGAGTGAAAAAAGCCTATTGTTTAAATGAACCTTTTATGTTAAACATATCTTGAAAATATTTAGGTTTTTATGTACAGTGGCATGCAAATGTTTGGTCAAAAGTACTGATACTGTGAACAGTTAAGCATGTTGAAGATGAAATGATCTCCAAAAGGCATAAAGTTAAAGATGATATGAAATACAGTATTTTTCAGCATATAAGACGACCCCCTACTTTTCCTGTTAAAATATGGGGTTTGGGCTATACTCGCCGTATAAGACTACTCCTCTTCCAACGCACACCAAATAAAATTAAACAGACGATCCGAGCATGAGAAAACCACTGAGGTAAAAAAGGAAATAAAATAAGTCTCTCCACTTAAAATTTAGCCGGCAAGTGTCTGATAATGGAAGCGGTGTCCCGCTATTCACACTGCACAAGCGGCGTGTGAATACCGCTACTTGGTACTATATGAGAAGCTGAGTCTTATTAATTCCAGCACAGTATAGTATAGTTAAAGATCTTACCAGGATATTGTGTGTGTCAATCGCCTCACTTAAGACGCTGTGCTATCAATACAGTTATATGCACTCACGCCTCAGATGTTTCTCCTGTCTGTCTGTACCACGCCGGCGGCTTGCGTTGTATAGTAACCTTTGTTCGGATGACGGTTCACTTCACAGTCAACGCCGTCGTTTCGCGCGGGCAGGCGGTACCACGTTCGGTAATATAGAGACACTCCTGGATTTTTATGGACACTGTGCTGGCATATATAATGAGGATCAATAGTTATTGATGAACATATAGTTTATTTTTTCCTCCATGGTGGAGAGCGGTACCATACGCGTTTTGGGACTATAAATGGTCCCTTCCTCAGTGGATTTTATAAATGTATCCTTTTTTTGGTTCCAACTATCAGTGAGTGCCCAGTATATTGCTTCAATAAAGTTAAAGATGACACATTCCCTTTGTATTTTAAGTGAAAACTATTTTTTTATTTTCATCTTTTATATTTTTACATAGCAAAAAAAGAATATGGCCAGAAGCAAATCTTTGGGCACCCTGCATGGTTAGTAGCTAGTAGCACCCCATTTGACAAGTATCAGAACTTATAAAAGCTTTTTGTAGCTAATCTTTCAATTGTTGTTGTTCCTTGCAAAAATCTTCCAGTTCTGTGAGATTTCTGGGCCATTTTGCATGCACTGCTCTTTTGAGAATTTGAATGATGTTCAGATTGGGAGACTGTGTGGGGCATTGTAAAACCTTCAGCTGGCGACTTTTGAGGTAGTCTATTGAGGATTTTGAGGTGTGTTGAGGATCAGAGAAGAGCGAATTTTTCAAAATTTCGATTCAGGCGGTTTGCCAAATTTTTTGAAAAAATTTGGTTCGATCCAAATTTATTCGCAGCGAATTTCATAAAAAAAGGCTATTTCCTGGCTGCAGAGATCCTTCATAGTGGTGTAGAACACTGCGCCTTGCAGTAACACGCATACATAGGAAGTCTGCTGTGGTAGTGAAAAAATACTGTGAGTCAGTATGACATGCAGATGACAGGCGTCTTTCTTAGAATCATTGCACACTTCACTTATTTGGGCAGTCACAGGGCCAAAACTGACCAATAATAAGTATGAACTCAGCCTTACAGGTCAAGGTTAGCGCCAAGAAAAAGCGTGCTCCTTTTACACCGTCATCAGCTGATTCCACATAGATGTCTACAGAACCTGTTCTATTAAACGCTTATACAAGTAGAGCCCCATAACAGAGTGGAGAGGGTGTCAGCAGTAAGTTTGTGTTTGACGTCACTGATTATTTTGCTCTTCCGCTGATCCCTCAGAACAATAACCCCCAAAAACGGATCCTGTCTGTGGAGCATCCGCCTTCACTCGGTCAGCATTTGGTCAGTAATCCATCAGTATTGCTAATGCCATACAAACAGGAGTAGATCCAAAACAGAGATGACACATGAATGGAATATTTGCATGTCTTCTGTGTTTTGTACACACTCCTGCTTTTGGCTACCAATTCACAAGCCAATTCTGATGGGACCATACAGGCCTTACAGCTGTTACATAGACAGGATCCGTTGTATGTCTAATTTTTCCTTCCTTCTGACAGATCATAGAAATAAATGATGATGTCAGCCAGGCCGAAAGGCAAAATAGTGGCTGAGTCATAAAGTAGGGAGGCTGGGAACAGCATGATAAGTCCACAGAGTGGCCCTATGACATAGAGGTGAGGTTGAAGCAGCAGGAGGAGGCCACAGAGTAGCACAACGACAGTGTGGAGGTGGCAGCAGCAGCATCAGGAGGCCACAGAGTGGCACAATGACAGTGTGGAGGTGGCAGCAGCTTCAGGAGGTCACAGAGTGGCAAGGTGACATAGTGTGGAGATGGCAGCAGCATGAGGAGGCCAAAGAGATGCAAGGTTACATAGTGTGGAGGTAGCAGCAGCATGAGGAGACCACAGAGTGACCCGGTGACAGAATGTGGAGGTGGCAGAAGCATGAGGAGACCACAGAGTGGCAAGGTGACATAGTTTGGAGGTGGCAGCAGCATGAGGAGGCCACAGAGATGCAAGGTTACATAGTGTGGAGGTAGCAGCAGCATGAGGAGACCACAGAGTGACCCGGTGACAGAATGTGGAGGTGGCAGCAGCATGAGGAGACCACAGAATGGCAAGGTGACATAGTGTGGAGGTGGCAGCAGCATGATGAGACCACAGAGTAGCAAGGTGACATAGTGTGGAGGTGGCAGCAGCATGAGGAGACCACAGAGTGACACAGTAACAGAGTGTGGAGGTGG
The DNA here is from genome assembly GCA_033119425.1 of Bufotes viridis. Lineage (NCBI taxonomy): Eukaryota > Metazoa > Chordata > Amphibia > Anura > Bufonidae > Bufotes > Bufotes viridis. The sequence continues at coordinate 35,223,175 of CM065597.1, read as the reverse complement.
CAGCAGTGTGAGGAGATCACAGAGTGACCTGGTGACAGAGTGTGGAGGTGGCAACAGCATGAGGAGACCACAGAGTGGCAAGGTGACATAGTGTGAAGGTGGCAGCAGCATGAGGAGACAAGAGAGTGGCAAGGTGACATAGTGTGAAGGTGGCAGCAGCATGAGGAGACCACAGAGTGGCAAGGTGACATAGTGTGGAGGTGGCAGCAGCATGAGGATACCACAGAGTGACCCGGTGACAGAATGTGGAGGTGGCAGCAGCATGAGGAGACCACAGAGTGGCAAGGTGACATAGTGTGGGGGAGGCAGCAGCATGAAGAGACCACAGAGTGGCAAGGTGACATAGTGTGGAGGTGGCAGCAGCATGAGGATACCACAGAGTGACCCAGTGACAGAGTGTGGAGGTGGCAGCAGTATGAGGAGACAACAGAGTGGCAAATAGTGATGAGCAGCAGGGGCAATATTCAAATTCGCAATATTTTCTTGATTGCGAAAATCGGCAATGTAATATGCGCATATTGCGCGCGCAATACAGGCGTGGGTCACTATTGCTACATTTTTCAAGCTGCTAGAAATTTCCTGAGACTGAGAAAATAGTTGTCACGGCAGAACATTACAATAGCTTTATATGCAGATAGAGTGCTCCAATATATTCCCGATTGCGCAAATCGGCAATTAATGATGCGCATATTTTTGCGCAATATGTGCAAATTCACATTTTAGCAGGTCTGACTACATATTAGTGAATGGTGCACTAAGTATTGTTGTGAACTTCATCACAGCTGACATCACAGCACTATGTCTGTAGCATGTATGTATGGACAGCAGAACCTATCACACTACCTAACACCCAGCTACACTATATCACAATCTAACCTACACTGACTATCTCCCACTAACTATCTGTAATATTTATATATATATATATATATATATATATATATAAGCTAACTAACTAGCTATCTAATGTAATGTGACACAGCAAAGCTCAGAGCACAGGAATGACACCGCTGTCTCTCTCAGAACTGAAAAAAAAAAAAAACTGCAGAAAATGGCTGCTGGGGAGGTTCTTTCATAGTAAGGGGTAGGCAACTTTCCTATTGGTTTCTAGGGATGTTGCTCAGCTCAGACAAATACATTGCAACCTTCTCATTGGCACACAAGCAAGAAGCAGGGAGCGATCATGGGTTCAGGGAAAAAATCTTGAATATTCGTGAATACAAATATATAGCACTATATTCTAAATCTTCGCAAATTCTTGTAGTGGCGATATTTGCAAATAAAATTCGCTATGCGAATATTCGCGCCCAACACTAGTGGCAAGGCGACTATGACCCCTGTCGCACTAAACACCCGCTTTGATGCCACACTACTGGACGGCAGGACAGCTTTTCCAGGGCAAACTCTGCCTGTTGTGGCCACAAATCCAGTTTAGCTGCCCAGTAGTCCAGCGGATCTTCATTGTGGGGTGATAGGGTGCTGTCCAAGTATGCCACCACCTTCTGGTTCAAGTCCTTATCCAGGTCTAGCTGCTGCTGCTGCTGGTGAGTGGTTTCTTCATTAGGCGGTTGAAGAAAGCTGCTTATCATTGACTCTAGACTCAAGTTACTGCTGATGGAGGGAACTGCTCCTACCCCCGCCGTGCCACAGCAGCCATGGCAGAGGAACGTGAGCGCAGAGAGTAGTTCAGTTTGTCTTCCCTCTCAGCTGGTGTAAAAAAGACCCCCATTTTGGACCGGTAGCAAGGGTCCCACAAGGTGGAGAGCCAAAAGTCATTTAATTCGGCTGTCACTACGCAAGAAAGTTAGCATGCATGGGCCCATTTGTGCAAGTGACTCAGAGGGACTCCCTGCCTCCATCTCCACTGCATACTGCCACGGTGTCTGGGTCCTCTGCCTCATCTTCCTCATCACCCTGTAGCTCTTCTTGCTGGTCCTGTTCCTCCTCTCCTGTCACCTATGTATAAAAACCACCCATTTCGTTACACATTGCTAGTACTCCAATGTCCTCCTCCTCCATTTCAGCCTCCACAGGGTTCATGTAGCTGTGAGATCTAGGTGCCACGTCTCCAGTCCCCTGACCAGCCAGATTTACCAGCATCTGTTCCAGGACATGAAGTAGTGGAATTACGTCGTTCATCCTGTAGTCCTGGTGACTGACAAATAACGTGGCCTCCTCAAAGGGCCTGAGCAAACGTCAGGTGTCATGCATGAGCTGCCACTGGCTGACATCGAAGTTACACAGGGGAGTACTCCTGTCCGCTTGGATCATCAAGAAATTGTTTATGGTCTTTCTCTGTTGGTATAGTCGGTCCAGCATATGGAGGGTGGAATTCCAACAGCTGGAAATGTCATATATCAGCCTATGTTGGGGGATATATGACATTCTTGCACCATGCAGTGCACATGGCTCAGCCCTCCTTGACGCAGCGCCGACTCCATTTTCTTATTGGTCACCATGGTTCTGATTTTAAATTGTCGCGGAGAAAGCCAGGATTCGATTTTTTGATGAAGGACACTGAGCAGATCGTCCCCTGTGTGACTCCGTTCGCCCAGGCAAACGAGCTGCAAAACAGCGTGACACCGCTGTGCCCTGCACATGTGGTATGCTGGAGGGGTACTGTGAATTGTCCCTGCAGTGGAGGCTGAGGACACTGTGGAGGATGAGGAGGCAGTTGCGGACATTGTCGCAGGACCTACGGCGTGAGAACGCGGAGGCAGAAGCGGCATCACCTGGCCAAGGAGTGCATCTTGGGATTCGTGGTTCCAAGATCTTTTTTTTGTCTGTATTGTAGTTGTGTTTGTTGTGGGTTCAGCCTTCTGTTGCTATTTGGGTTTTGTGATTTTGGTGCTGTCTGCTGGTGTGGCTTTGCAGGAATCACATTTACCCAGTGGGCGTAAAGGACATGTATTGTCCCTGACAGTAGTTACAGCTCCACACGCCGGTACTGCTGTGCACTTTGACAGACGCCAGCAAGCTCAAGGACTGGCCCACCTTCTGTTCTACATGTGTGTGCAAGGCTGGTACTGCCTTTTTGGCAAAGAAATGACAGCTTGGGACTCTCCACCTCGGCTCGGCACAAGCCTTCAGTTCTCTGAAAGGTGCAGAATCCACCCCTTGGAAAGGGAGGGACTGCAGCACCAGCAACTTGGACAGGAGCATGTTCAGCTTCTGCGCCGTTGGATTAGTGCACGCATACTGTTGTCTCTTGGCAATCGATTGCCAACAGTATGACTGATGAGTAGAGTTGAGCGAACACCTGGAAGTTGGGGTTCGGCCGAACTTCATAAAAAAGTTCGGGTTCGGGACCCGAACTTGACCCCGAACCCCAATGAAGTCAATAGGGACCCGAACTTTGGGGCACTAAAATGGCTCTAAAAAAGTCCAGGAAAGGGCTAGAGGGCTGCAAAAGGCAGCAAAATGTGGGTAAGTGCCCTGCAAACAAATGTGGATAGGGAAATGACGTAAAATAAAATAAATAAAAATTACAAATTTTTATCCTGAACTAAGAGCAGGAGGTCCATATGGACTAGGAGGTTGAGGAGGTGGTGAACATGGCATTGTAGGTGGACGTGGTGGTGTAGGTGGATTTGGCGGTGTAGGTGGAAGCGGCCGTGGAGGAGGTAGAGGCAGCCAATACGTTTTTTTGTTGTTGTTTTTTTTTATTTAATTTGGGTACACCACAAAACATTGTGGAAGATATAAAATAACACAAAGAGAAAGCGCGCTGAAGTATAACAATGGCTGTGTGAAGTCAGTATACTTGTCTATTCTGCACAAGGTACAGACAAGTCTTGTGGGATCCATGCCTGGTTCATTTTAATGAATGTGAGCTTGTTCACATTGGCTGTGGACAGGCGGCTGCGCTTGTCTGTGATAATACCCCCTCCAAGGCATAAAGGGCAAGCTCAGGCCATGTGCCCAGTTTGGAGACCCAGAAGTTGAATGGGGCAAACCCATCAGTCAGTACATGTAGGCGTGTGCACACATACTGCTCCACCATGTTGCTGAAATGCTGCCTCCTGCTAAGACGTTGTGTATCAGCTGGTGGAGCTGGTTGTTGTGGCGTGCTGACAAAGCTTTTCCACATTTCGACCAGGCTAACCCTGCCTTCTGAGGTGCTGGTGGTGCCCTGGCTGCCTTGGCGGCGTCTTCCTCCTCCTCTGCCTTCGCCTTGTGCTTCCACTGAGCCCCCACTGTCAGTTGGGAATGCGATCAGCAGCGCGTCTACCAGCGTGCGCTCTTCCTCCTCCTCTGCCTTCGCCTTGTGCTTCCACTGAGCCCCCGGTGTCAGTTGGGAATGCCATCAGCAGCGCGTCTACCAGCGTGCGCTTGTACTCGCGCATCTTCAGATCACGCTCGAGTGAGGGAATTAAGGATGGCACGTTGTCCTTGCAATGGGGATCCAGCAGGGTGGCCACCCAGTAATCAGCACAAGTTAGAATGTGGGCAACTCGGCTGTCGTTGCGCAGGCACTGCAGCATGTAGTCGCTCATGTGTGCCAGGCTGCCCAGAGACAAGGACAAGCTGTCCTCTGTGGGAGGTGTATCGCCTGTGTCCTCTGTATTCCCCCCAGCCACGCACAAGTGATGCCCATCAGCTGCTTTGGGTACCACCCTGCTGTGAACACGGTTCCTCCTTCTCCTCCTCATCCTTCAGAACTGTGCCCTGGCTGGACAATTGTGTACCTGGCCTATGTTGGTGCAGGAACCCACCCTCCAAGCCACCTGTGAATGACTGGCCTGATAACCGTTGAAATGATCCCTCTTCCTCCTTCTCTTACTGCTGTGACACATCTTCCTCCATCATCGCCCGAAGCGTTATTTCAAGGAGACATATAAGTGGAATAGTAACGCTGAGAACGGCGTCATCCACACTGGCCAAGTTGGTGGAGTAGTCGAAACAGCGCAACAAGGCACACAGATCTCGCTTGCAGGCCTACTTAGTGGCGGTGAAGTGTTGCTGTTCCGCAGAGTGACTGACCCATGCGTGCTGCAGCTGAAATTCCACTATCACCTGCTGCTGCTCGCACAGTCTCTCCAGCATGTGCAAGGTGGAGTTCCACCTTGTGGGCACGTTGCATATGAGGCGGTGAGCGGGAAGGCCAAAGTTACGCTGCAGCGTAGACAGGCGAGCAGCAGCAGGGTGAGAACGCCGAAAGCGCGCACAGACAGCCCGCACTTTCCGCAGCAGCTCTGACATATCAGGGTAGTTTTTCAGGAATCTCTGCACCACCAAATTCAGCACATGCACCAGGCAAGGGATGTGCGTCAAACCGGCTAGGCCCAGAGCTGCTACGAGATTTCGCACACCACCAGGCCAGGCTTGAGGCTAAGTGGCACCAACCACTCATCGGTCTGTTGTTCCAGGCCCGTCCAAAGCTCCTGCGCTGTGTGGGGTTTGTCCCCCAAACAGATGAGTTTAAAAACTGCCTGCTGTCGTATCCCCCTAGCTGTGCTGAAGTTGGTGGTGAAGGTGTTATGCTGAGAGGATGAGGAGGTGGTAGAAGAGGAAGAGGAGGAGGAGGCAACAGGAGGCAAAGAGAAATGCCCTGCAATCCTCGGGGCAGAAGGACATGCGCCAAACAGCTATCCGCCTCAGGCCCAGCCGCCACTGCGTTTACCCAGTGTGCTGTTAGGGAGATATAACGGCCCTGGCCATGCTTACCGGTCCATGTGTCGGTAGTTATGTGGACCTTGCCACAGATGGTGTTGCGCAGTGCACACCTTATTTTGTCCGTCACTTGCTTGTGCAGGTAAGGGATGGCTCGCCTGGAAAAGTAGTGGCGGCTTGAACCGACGTACTTTGGGACAGCCACCGCCATAAGGTTTTTAAAACAGAATGACAGCATTTCAAAGGCCAGCAATTTTGAAATGCTGGCATTCAGGGCCAGGGATCGCGGGTGGGTAGGGGGGTACTTCCTCTTTCAGTATTTGGGAGATGGACAGCTGAATGCTTCCATGGGACACTGTTGTGGTGCTTGTTGAAGGTGATGGACGTGGTGGCGTTGTTGTCACATCCTCTATTTGCGCTGTGGCCATTGCCACTGTCACTCCAGTGGTGGAGGAAGACCCCAAGATTGCAGCAGAAGAGGAAGCAGGAGGAGCCAGAGACTTTTCTTGGTTTTGGAGGTGTTTACTCCACTGCTTGCACTTAGACGCCTGGACATGCAGGTTGTGCTCAGGTTTAGAACGTTTATGCCTCGCTTAAGGCTCTGATTACACAGCGTGAAAACCACTCGTTTCTTGTCGTCTGCACATTGTGTGAATAACTGCCACGCCGGGGAGCTGTCTTTGGTGTGCTCGGTCCCTGGGTGCGGTGGGCAGTAGCAGGCGTAGTGTCTAGGGGACGGGCACTCTGCTTCTGCACCCTGCTCTCTCTTTTGCTGTGCTGGTGTCTCTTCCTCCAAACTGCACAGGTCACTAGCATGACCTTCATCCCATGTAGGGTCTAGGACCTCATCGTCCTCCACATCATCTTCCACCAAGTCTTCTGCACCCCTGTCCTCCTTGTCGGTTTGCACACTGCAGAAAGCCGCAGCAGTTGGCACCTGTGTTTCGTCATCAGAGACGTGCTGCAGTGGTCTTCCCATGTCCTCATACTCAAACATAAGTGGTTGGGCATCGGTGCACTCAATCTCTTCCACTTCGGGAGCAGGGCTAGGTGGATGGGCCGGGGAAACCCTGCCAGGAGAGTTATCAAAAAGCATGAGAGTCTGCAGCATACCTTGGGGCTCAAACTGCTTGGCTGATTTGCAAGGGGGTGAGGTGCTAGATAGCTGCCCATGGCCTGCAGGTGCCAACTCTGAGCTTTCAGCAGTGGACTGGGTGGGAGACAATGTGAAGGTACTGGAGGCACTATCAGCCACCCAATCTACTAGCGTCTGTACGTGCTCTGGCCTCACCATTTGTACAGCGGCATTCGGGCCTACTAAATTACGTGAAAGGCCCTGTCGTCTATGCGAACCTGAGAAAGGTGTTTCATTTGGGCGTGTAGCTGGCATAGATCCACCACGTCCCCTCCCTGCAACAGGAGCCCTTCCTTATTTGACGCTCTCCTCATTCTTTTTGGTAACCCAACAAAGTAACAGACAGATTTAATAAAACTTGTTCCCTGTCAGGTATGCCGTGCCCGTGTCATAAACAGAAAAGATTGGTTTTGCTGACACCACTATGTGACAGATGAATTTATTACACTTTGTGCCCTGTCTAATATGCCCTGGGATAAAGATAAAAGATATTTCTAGGTCACACCACAATATGAGAAACAAATTTATTACACTGTGTGGCCTGCCCAATAGGCCCTGGCAGCGTGTTAAAGATAAAAGATTGGTTAAGGTCACAAGTTACTTTGAAAGATATGAGGGGCACAGATCCCCCAACAATCAGTAGTACGCCACCTAATTTACTGAATACTTTTGGGTGGAGGAGGGTACATTTGAGGACTCAGCAGTGCTAAAAGATCCTACATTTGCAAATTCCAGTATTCCATCTATGGACTTTGCGGAATTAACATGCATGGCCTCCCTCCAGGAGATGTATCATAGGCAAGAGAGTCAGGTTCAAAATAAATCAGAGGTTTTTAAAACTTCTAATATTGATTTCTACCCTATACACTCTAGATCTCTTGCCCTTGATCGTTTCCAAGAGATGGTTGAATGTGATCTATGTGAATTGTATAACAAAATCAAAACTAAACAGGACACCCTCAACTCAAATAAAAAGCAAAAGAGAAACAATTTATCACAACAGGAACATCAGGCTTTAAAAGAGTTAAACAACAGATCCGATATAGTGATAAAAGAAGCTGATAAAGGGGGAGCAGTGGTGATATTGAACAGTGGTTTATATAAAGCACAAATTTATAATATGCTACTTGATACCAACACATATAGACCACTGGACAAAAACCCTCTCCCCCTTTTTCAGAAAAAAACTGTATGATTTATTAACTGATGGCTGTGAGATGGGTGTCCTTTCTAAAAAAGAAATATTATATCTACATAGAACACCCTGTAATAGCGATATTTCATGCATTACCGAAGGTACATAAAGGTGTGTTTCCTCCCCCCATGAGACCCATAGTAGCAGTCATTGGCTCCTATGCAGAAAGAATCTCTGAATGGGTGGATTCGCTCCTACAGCCCTTGGTACCGTACATACCGGGATTCCTAAAAGATACTCGCACAGTTTTGCAGGCTTTTGAAAATTTCAAATGCCAGTCTGAGTTCATGTGGGTGGTTGCTGATGTGGTCTCGCTGTACACCAGCATTCCCCACAACTTGGCCATTACTGCCTTGAGGTGGTTTTTGATGGTGTACAGCGATTACACATCGGAACTACAGGACTTTATATGTACCACCGTGGAATTCCTTTTGAAACATAATTTTTTCATGTTCAATGGACAATATTTTCTACAATTATCGGGTGTGTCTATGGGGGCGAAATTCTCGCCCTCAATAGCAAACATTTTCATGGCTTGGTGGGAAAAATGTTTCCTCTTTGCAGACACAAATCCTTTTTCCAGCAGCATAAAATGGTATGGACGCTATATCGATGATATAGCTATAATCTGGCAGGGTAGCATTCCAGATATAGTTGCATTGAACAACTACTTTAACACAGCAGTGGAATCTATAAAATTCAGCATACACCATGATAAAGTTTCAGTGGTATTTTTGGATTTGTGTCTGCAAGGAGATGTCACCAACAATAAAATCATCATGTCCACCACGAGAAAACAAACCGCAGGGAACACCACTTTGCTAGCGACATCTTGCCATCCTCCGCATACTATTAAAAATATTCCAAGGGGAGAGATGTTGAGGGCAAGAAGAATTTGCTCCACAGATTTCCTGTTTTTGAAGGAAGCAGATATTGTCTCTGATAGATTGTTAGCGAGACAGTACACATTACAATCCATTAACAAAGCAAAAGCAGGAGCTCTGTCACGCAATAGGGAGGATCTGGTGTTCCCCTGTGGAATTAAAAATGAAGCACAAGATAGAGAAAAAGAGAAACAGATGAAACTGAAGAAAAAAAGAAGTTCTAAGAAGTATGATCAAAAAAGATCCACGTCTTTGTAACAACTTATAGTAAGGAATTCGATGACATATGCAAAATAGTACGAAAAAACTTACTTATTCTGAATGTAGATGAAGAATGGAGAGGGGTAGCTCAAGCAGGAGTCAAATGTGTTGCACGAAGGGCCCCTACTATAGGACAAAGTGTAAGTCCAAGTTTATATTTAGAAAAGCCAACCAGCCGCCCGGTATGGCTTACTCATGTGGGCAGTTTTAAATGTGGGAGTAGCAGATGCATTTGTTGTAGTTACATGAAAGTGTGTGACAATATTGTTTCTGCTACAAACGAGAGAAGTCATGCTATAAAACAATACTTGAACTGTAATACCACGTTTGCAGTGTATGTCATCACATGTAAGCAATGTCATCTACAATATGTGGGCTGCACCACTAAACAAATAAAAGAAAGAGTACGCAAACACCTGTTGGATATCCCGCATTTCAAAACTAGAAATATTTCAGCAGCAAGTCTCCATTTTGCTATACAGCATGATGGGAATACCAGTAGTTTTGAGGTGCAGGGCATAGAAAGGGTTACATATCCAACAAGGGGAGGAGACCATAGACATAAACTGCTGAGCTGTGAAGCATATTGGATGTTTCAACTAGGCACCTGTGTTCCTCAAGGTTTGAACAAAAAGCCTCTTACCCCATTGCAGTCCGAGGATCCGGCAGGACGGGCCTGCGCACTGGTTTCCCGATTACTGGCACAAGCATGGGGGTATCCTGTGTGCAGGCGCTGGCCCGTACAGCTATACTCCTGCAAGCGCTGCATCGGAGGGCTGTTCAGAGAGGACTGCCGGATCCTCGGCGCAGGCGTGGGATTTGGCCGCTTGAGGAGGAGGACAAGCAGAAGACACTGGGCAGGCCGTCTGGGTGAAAGGGGGCGTGGACAGTTAGGCAGATGAGCGCGCGGCCTGGGCACCAGCCATTATGACGCCGCCCGTGGGCACCTTCAGCTGTGATTGACAGCTGCAATAAAAGTGATTTTATGAAGATAGGTAAGCGGTACAGCAATGGGGTAAGAGGCTTTTTAATGGGGGGGGGGGGGCAATTTAGCACAGGAAGATGTGAGTGCTGAAAAATGAGGTTTGGGGGTGAAAGACTCCCTTTAATGATAAAAAACTATATATATCTTTTTCACCCACAGTGAAACAGATGGATTTACAGATTATTTTTTTCACAACACAAATGTATTGCACAGAGCAATGGTACTTTTTAGCACAAACAAAATAAAAATGCCCAGAACCTGATGGATTTATAGAATTGATGACAAGGATATATGCAGCACAGGGGTAGTTTACAGAACAAAATTGTCACTGAAGGTCCCTAAAATCACAAACGGAGTAACAGTATTATTTTTGCCTTCCCCAGCCAGATATGCAGTGCAGGTGCACTTAAAAATGGGTAAATTTTGCCAAATTAAGTAAAAAGACTGGATTCAATTACTGTCCCTGGCACATATGCAGCTCCAAGTGCACGTCACTTGCACAAAATGGCCGCCGCCGACACCAACGACTCACAGAAAAAAAAACTGTCTTTGTCACTGGCCTCATAAAAAGAACACTGCCATTGTACCCACAAGAAAAAAAAGGTTGTAAATCGCTGAGTGAACACAATTCTGATATCAAATATTATCAGCTAAGTTTGTTACCTATTCTCTCCCTGAGAGAACCAGCAGCAACCTGTCTCCTACACTAGGAGCAGCAGAGTGACGTGCAGCGCTACGTGACTCCAGCTTATATAGAGGCTGGGTCACATGCTGCACTTAGCCAATCACAGCCATGCCATTAGTAGGCATTGCTGTGATGGCTTCTAAGGGCAAAGTAGTTAGACGCTTGTTGATTGGCTGCCCAGCAGCTTTTCAACAAGCGCCATAAAATCCGCCGAACAACGAACCTGAACCCGAACAATTACGAAAATGTTCGGGTTCGGGTCCGGGTGCCAAAAATCCCAAAATTCGGTATGAACCCGAACTTTACAGTTCGTGTTCGCCTAACTCTACTGATGAGCAGTAGGAGGGTGAGGAGCAGAAGAATCAGGACGAGCAGGTGATGGGAAGGACACACAGCTCCCTTCGGGTGAGGTGGTGGTGCCTTGACTGCCTGAAATCAGTTCCGTGCCACTGGGTGATGCAGCGGTTGTTGCAGCAGGCTGGACCACCACATCGGAGCCAAGGTTCTCTCAGGCCACTTTATGGTGACGCTGCATATGTTGACGCAGGGCCGTGGTGCCAACGTTGGCACCCTGGCCACATTTCACCTACTGCTCACAGATTCTACATATGGCCATGTTCACCACTACGCACTGACTGACTGCTACCGCTGCTGCCTCCGTGAACCTCTACATCCCGGACAGGTAGGCTCCTGTATAGCGTATGGTCTACCCTGGGCACGTTTGCTTCCAATCTCCCACTGCTGCCACCCTGCTGGCCCCGGCCACGATAGCGACTTGCTCGCTCTGCTCCTGCCTCACGGCAAGCTGCCAACCTCTTCTCCCGATGATGATGAAGCCCCTTCATCACCCGGCTCCCAAGTGTGATCAGCTACACCATTATCATCGAGTACTGTCTGTCACTGATGTCCTCCTCCACCGTCTCTGGGGAAGGAGCCTGACCACTTGCAACACCAGCTCCCACGCCACTCCCCTCATCACTACTTGCCCGCCTAGTGGAGGAAGCAGCAGATGTATCCTCCCCATCTTGGCTTGCCAGTAGCTGCTGATTGTCTTCTAGTAGCTCATACTCACTGTATAGTGGAGCTGAGCCCACAGCATACAACACGTCTCTGGGAACAGCAAAGGACAGAGGCAGACTGAGGACAGGTGAGGGCACAGGGCCTGCTCCAGGGCTATGCCAAGTAAGGGTTGTGTCTGACGAACCCACTGATTCTTGGCTGGGGGTGTCTGATGTCACTTGCTAAGAAGTCAAAGATCGAGTCAACCATTCAAGAACCGCTGGGTTGCTGGTCACGATACAACTGCTATCTGACACTGGGAGCTCAGGCCTCATGAAGTGACCCCTACTGCCACAACCTCTTACTCTGCTGCGACCTCTGCCTGCACCAGAAACTTTATAACTTTATAACATATAACTGTACTGCTGAACTGCAAATATATTTTTATTTTGCCACTTTTACACGACAAAAAGGGCTTTATAACATATAACTGCACCGCTAGTCGGCAAATATTGTATTCTTTTGTCACTATTACACGATAAAAAGGTATTTTTAACATATGTCTGCACCGATGAACGGCAAATATATTTTACTTTTGCCACTAATACACACCACAAAAAGCTTTAGAACATATAACTGCACAGCTGAATGGCAAATATATATTTATTTTGCCACTATTACAAGACAAAAAGGGCTTTATAACATATAACTGCACTGCTGAACGGCAAATATATTTTTATTTTGCCACTAATACATGCCACAAAAGGCTATAGAACATATAACTGCACAGCTGAATGGCAAAAATATTTTTCTTTTCTCCCTAATACACGTCACAAAAGGGTTTAGAACATATAACTGCACCACTGAACGGCAAATATGTTTATTTTTCCACTATTACAAGACAAAAAGGGCTTTATAACATATAACTGCACAGCTGAACGGCAAATATATTTTTCTTTTGTCACTAATACACACCACAAAAGGCTTTAGAACATAGAACTGCACCGCTGAAGAGCAAATATCTTTTTCTTTTGTCACTAATACTTGCCACAAAAGGCTTTAGAACATATAACTGCACCATTGAATGACAAACATATTTTTCATTCGTCCCTATTACACGACAAAAAGGGCTTTAGAACATATAACTGCACCGCTAAACGGCAAATGTATTTTACTTTTGCCACTAATACACGCCACAAAAGGCTTTAGAACTTATAACTGCACTGCACAAGGGCAAATAAGCTGTAGAAATATTTCCTTGTAATAAACCCTGTTAATGGCTGTATCAAACAGCACTTGCACCCCAATAACAAGAACAGTTTGCTGGAATTACAAAGCTGTATAATGGCAATTTGGGTCCCCAGTCAGTGCAGCAAGGTGTAATAGGATTGTTCATATTACCCAGGCTGTAACCTCCCATACTGAACCCTGTTCAACATAAATGCTGTGGAATGATTCCTCCCTATCCTTTCCCTACACCTTTAATAATCTTTCCCTGCACTTGTTAATCTTTTTTTTTTTTTTTTAGCACAATGAAGTCTTTCCTAGCACTGTCCCTAGCACCTGGTAAATGGCAGAATCCAAGATGGCTGAGGCCATTCATAGGGCTGTGACATAACAGGGCTGTCTGGTTGCTGATTGGCTGCATGCATGGCATTATGGGTGATCCCGCCTTCCCAGAGTTCCTTGCTCCATGTCCTAACGCGTGCAGCAGCCATTTTGGGAAAAAATGCGATTCGTTACCACGGAGCGTGAGGAAATTTGGCTTCTGTGCGAATCGAATTTTTCCTGAAATTCAGATCTAATTCTACTTCATCAACTTCGATTTGCTCATCTCTATTGAGGATCATTATCCATTGGAAGAAAACATCCTCTTTTCAACTCCAGCTTTTTACAGTTGGTGTTATGTTTGCTTCTGGAATTTTTTGAAAGTTCATTGAATCTATTCTTCTCTCTACCCGTGAAATGTTCCCTTTGCCACTGACTGCAATGCAACCCTAAAGCTTGATTGATCCACCACCATTCTTAACCACCTCCCGACCGCCTAACGCAGGGATGCGTCCTGCGGGCGGCTGGGATGTTCCTCGTTGACGCGTCAGCGCGTCATCTCGCGAGAGGCGAGATTTCCTGTTCCTGTGCGCGCTCACAGGATCGCATCGGGAGGAAGTTTAACTACAGTCTGCCAGCGCTGATCATGCGCTGGCAGGCTGTAGATGTTAAAAAAAGGGCATCTAAATCGCATATCAGACGCTGTTTTGTAAACAGCGTCTGATATGCCTGCTGCCTGCTCCTCCGGTGGTCCCTTTCGCTTGGGACCACCAGAGGACACTAAGTGCACCAATCACCACACACCAACACCCCCCCCGTCACTGATTAACCCCTGATCACCCCATGTCACCCCCCTGATCACCCCCTGTCACCCCCCCCTGTCACTAATCACCCCCCTGTAAGGCTCATTCAAACATCCGTATGTGTTTTGCGGATCCACGGATCAGCGGCAATGTGCCACCGGCAATGTGCTTTCCGCATTTTGCAGATCCGCACATTGCCAGAACTATATAGAAAATGCCTTTTCTTGTCCGCAATTGCGGACAAGAATAGGGCATGCTCTATCTTTTGCGGAGCTGCGGCCAGATGTTTCGGGGCCGAAACCCGGAAGTTCGCGGCCGCAGCTCCGCAAATGCTGATACGGAGAGCAGAGAGCACATAGTGTGCTCTCCGCATCACCGCTGGCCCCATTTACACTGAATTGGTCAGCATCTATTCCACAGAATTGCGTGTGAATGGGGCCTTACTTCGCAAGCACTCCTATGTCCTTTCCCCTCTTTTTTGTGCAAAAAAAAAAAAATCTTCTATGAACTCGCCATGCCCCTCATGAAATACCTTGGGGTGTCTTCTTTCCAAAATGGGGTCACATGTGGGGTATTTATACTGCCCTGGCATTTTAGGGGCCCTAAAGCGTGAGAAGAGTCTGGAATCCAAATGCGTAAAAATGCCCTCCTAAAGGTACTCATTGGAATTTGGGCCCCTTTGCACATCTAGGCTGCAAAAGTCCACACATGTGGTATCGCCGCACTCAGGAGAAGTAGGGCAATGTGTTTGGGGTGTATTTTACATATACTCATGCTGGGTGAGAGAAATATCTCTGTAAATTGACAACTTTGTATAAAATTTTTTAAAAAGTTGTCATTTACAGAGATATTTCTCACACCCAGCATGGGTATATGGAAAAATACACCCCAAAACACATTGCCCTACTTCTCGGCGATACCACATGTGTGACACTTTTTCGCAGACAAGATGCGCAAAGGGGCCTAATTCCAATGAGTACCTTTAGGATTTTACAGGGCATTTTTACGCATTTGGATTCAAAACGACTTCTCACGCTTTAGGGGCCCCTAAAATGCCAGGGCAGTATAAATACTCCACAAGTGACCCCATTTTAGAAAGAAGACACCCCAGGGTATTCCATGAGGGGCATGGCGAGTTCATAGAAATTTTTTTGGGGGCACAAGTTTTTTTTTTACTTACAAAGTCTCATATTCCACTAACTTGTGACAAAAAATAAAATTTTACATGAACTCACCATACCCCTCACGGAATACCTTGGGGTGTCTTCTTTCTAAAATGGGGTCACTTGTGAGGTTTTTGTACTGCCCTGGCATTTTAGGGGTCTCCGCAATCATTACACGTATGGCCAGCATTAGGAGTTTCTGCGATTCTCCGTATATTGAGCATAGGGGTAATGAGATTTTTTTTTCCGTTCAGCCTCTGGGCTGAAAAAATAAATAATGAACGGCACAGATTTTTTCATTCGCATCAATCAATGTGGATGAAAAAATCTCTGCCAAAATCAGTGACTGCAGGTGCGGTGGGCTGGGCGCTAGCTACCTAACAAGTAGCTAACTAACTGGCGGTGATAAGGGACCCTTATGCCCCATTCACACGTCCGCAATTCTGTTTGCGGAACGGAATTGCGGACCCATTCATTTCTATGGGGACAGACTTTGTCCCGCTCGGATCCGGAATTACGGATCCGCGTCCGGGTCTGCACTTCCGTTCTGCAAAAATATAGAACATGTCCTATTCTTGTCCGCAATTGCGGACAAGAAAAAGCATTTTCATATAGTTCTGGTAATGTGCGGATCTGCAAAATGCGGAGCACATTGCCGGTGTCCGTGTTTTGAGGATCTGCAGATCCAGGATCCGCGGATCCACGGATCCGCAAAACACATATGGACGTCTGAATGGAGACTTACAAGGGGTGTGATCAATGACAGGGGGGTGATCAGGGGGTCTAGATGGGGTGATCAAGGGGTTAACAAGCGGTTAATAGGTGAGGGGGGGTGGGGGGGGGGTTAGTGTAGTGTTTGGTGCAAATTTACATAGTTACCTGGTCCTCTGGTTGTCGATCCCAGCAACTGGGACCACCAGAGGACCAGGTAGCAGGTATATCAGACGCTGTTCACAAAACAGCGTCTGATGTACCTGTTTGATTCGATTTATATCGCATCTACAGCCTGCCAGCGATGGATCATCGCTGGCAGGCTGTAGTTAAATGCCTGAGACGCGCGACACTGTGAACGCGCGCGCGAAATCGCGTGTTCACAGGAAATCGCACGTCTCGCGAGATGACGCGTAGATGCGTCCACTCAGAACTACAGGACGGCCCGCAGGACGCATCCCTGCGTTAGGCGGTCCTGTAGTGGTTAAACACAATAGTGCAGTGCAGCTTTGTGGGGCACCTATTAGGGTTCTGCACAGGAGGCAATAATGAGGTCAGGTTAGTTGCAACAACCTCACTGTACTTTACTGCAGCAGTCATTGGATAAGTCACACGGGCACAGTGTACATTAATTGCAGTTTCCACAGTTGGTATATCCAATTCCCAAGGGCTAGTCTTTTTCCATTTTTATTGAAAATAGTGCAATCTTTCTTTTCTGGCCTAAGAGGTGCAATGTCCATTTCTCTGAATATCCTTAGATACCCCAGTATCCTGAGTGGAATACAGTTTTTAGATAGTAGATCCTTTCTGTCCTGTTTGTTATGGTGGTAAACCAGAAGCCTCAGTGTCAGGGGGTTTACCTTTGTCTGACCGGAATGTTCTGCAATCCCCTTTAGAATGGCCACTAATATTCTGGAAAGTCTCTTTCTTTCAAAGGACTTGCACATAAAACGTCCCTTTCTACTTTCTGCTTTTGTAATCCACAGAGTAGGAAGATTCCCTGGGTTTCTGCTCCACACTGCCTCGATGCACATAGGTCTGCAGCCCACAAAAGACTCACTAGAAACGTTCTCTAAGAGAGGAAGGATGGTGCCAACCGTGCGTAGCCACTAGGGACCTCCTACTCCATACACAGCCTGTGGGATATCTAGTACAATACATGAAATACAGTGACATGTTGGAATAATGATCAGTTTCAACCAACAATTGACAACCAAATTCATTTTGGAGACACACCAACATCTAGACCTTGCTGTAAAGCAAATAAAGCATTTATAAAGCAACAAGAAATCATGAACTTCCTGGGTGCTCTACAGAGGATTCATGTTCCTCTTTACCCTTGCAGGCCATCAATCAACTATAAATGCCATGTATGTTAGTTCACCCTGTTGGACATACATTCATTTTTTGATGAACCCTCTGCTTAATTAATAAATTGTGACCTAATGCTAACTTTCATTGTCTTGCCGTTACCTCTATTAAGAGATTAAGTATAAATGTATTTGTATTTCAGAACACCTGAAGGAATCTCAACCGAATAAAAAGGTCAATGACCAAACAAAGCTATTAAGAGGAATGAATCTTTTCCATATCATTTTGCGCTTGTTATTTTATAAGCCTGTCATCACACAAAAACACAAAGATCGGACAAGTATCCATTTTGTCTTCATAAGGTTCAGTGCCTGGGAATGCACAGGTAGTGACCATCTATGGGCTGGCCTGGTTACAGCTCTCTGTGATGGAATTGAGCAGCAATTTGGGCTGATACCTCTTAGTATTTATCGTGCATTATTCAAGGACAAGAAAATTGATGAGAAGGAAGACTCTAACGAATGGGTTTCTAAGAAGTTTCTAAAAATCCCACTTTGGCTTGTTACTTTATTTGTGTTCATAGGGATCTTGGCTTGTGCATTCATTTCAATCATTTTGATATATATTAACCATGGAGATTTTTTAAAGTTCACGTTATACATTTTTGTACCTATGGTTAGCCTTTGTGCACTACAACCGTTTATCATGACCCTTGTGGTGACTAAAAATTTAATTGTGACTCAGAAAGTCAAAGTGTTGCGAAAACTGAAGAGGAAAGATATGAGCTCTCAGTTGGGCTTCATGGCTGATGTCAAGACGGAGGTTGACACTATCACTTCTTACCTTCAAATGATGGAAATATTCCAAAAAATTAAAATCAGAGTCATCATAGAAATCACTAAATTGGACAACTGCGTGCCAAACCGAGTGGTCGAGGTCTTAAATGCTATAAAAATCCTGCTTTCTAATGAAGATGCACCATTTATATCCATCTTGGCTGTAGACCCTGGTATCATTGTTGAATGTGTCGAAAAGTCAGACCTACTGAGAGGCATGGCGAACAATGGCTATCTGTTCCTAAACTGGGTTGTCACATTACCTTTTTCTATTCCCCAGATGAATCCCCATACTAAGTCTGGTCATTTGAATAATATAATTGACGGTAAAAATAGTTCAAGAATTCAAATAAATGAAGATGAAAGTAAGTCTTCTGAAAATGATCAATTATTGAAGGTTGAAACAGGCAAAGATAATCAAGACCAAAAACCAGATGATAACCAAGATAAAAGAGCAAATCTGTTAATACAGGAGGGACTGGAGGAACTGAAAGGTGATGAATGTCTTAAATACATTACTGACAATGTTATCATCATGAGGAGGATTGTGAACTCCTTTGTCATAACTATCAAACTGATGGTCAGTGATATTGATGATAGATCTAAAGAAATAAGGGCATATAAGGTATCAAAGTGGGTGATAATGGCTGCCCAATGGCCGTGTTCCCTCAGCTGGATACTACAGTGCATTGAAGATGAGCAGCAGAATGGAGATGATCCTAAATACAAAGAAATAAAACTGTGGGACATTTATGAGATGTCCCTGGACGCATTGCACGCTAATACGGAGAGTCTCAAACAGCTTCTGGAGTTGGATGGGGATCCAGATACCTTCTGCCTACTACTAAAGAATACTGATTTCACTGTGGAAGATGCCAACATGTTAAGAAGATACACTGTCAACTTAGATCACAGCATTCAAAGGAAGATTGAACTTCTGCAAGGTAGTTGTAACTTTTCGAGGTTCAAGATGGAAAAAGCAATGACCAGAATGGATTTATTGGGAATGAGCATAGAGCAAGTCTGTGAACAGGTTAGTCTTTTTTTGTTTGTTTGCAGTAATACCATGCAAAAAAGTTTTTTCTTGTGTATGTATCTCTAGCATTTTGGGTTTTTCTCCCAAATCTAAATATATCAAAAATGTATATGAAGAATACTGTATACAGATTTCATTGTGTTACACTGTATAACTCTCATTGAAACCAATGGGGGATGTGTAAATCAGTATTCAGCAAGCTCCTTCTGGTTGGCTGGTTGCTTTTTCATCCCGGTCCTGCTGTGTACCCATGACCAACCGATCATCACCACTGAATAAGACTGCAATTTAAGAGTTATTAGCCTGAGATACGTAGCCTGATATTGCGCTGCAGGTCCTGGTGTAGCGTGGGTAAAGCTCACAAAGTCAATTTGTTATATACGTAGGACCGCGCTGCTGTGTTAGGGAAACCTCATCTCACACATCCACCTCTTCATTCACTTAGGGCAGATGAAACAAAAGCCAGTCTCCACATACGCTAAAACAAAAGCCAGTCTCCACATACGCGTCCTCCAGGTACGGGTGCCTCCTGTGTGATAAGAATCGCACTGATAGTGAAGCACCGTTGTTTTCATCAGTATTTCAAGTAGATGTAATACTCACATGGCAAAACCTTGTCCCAGGCATATCACAATCTCTCCACTTCAGTCCACCTTGGGTGTTACTCCTTATTTAATATCCAGAGACCATGCTCCTGAGTAGAGTTGTTTCAGTACCAAAATTTTGATTCGGTATCGATACCATAAAAAAGTATTGTGATACTCGATACCTTTCGATACCACATGAAAATAAAACACAAAAAAGCCTTTGGAATGTTTAAACATAAAACATTTATTGAATTAAACGGAAATACCTGCACCAGATATCAGATTGTCAGAGTTCAATATTGGATTTGACAATGTAACAAGGCTAATGGGGAGCCTTCACCTCTCCTGCCCTGACTCCTCTTTAGGCAAATAATTCTGGAGCATTTATTCAATGTTTTAATAACTTAACTTCGTGCTATTCCTATATTATTACAGCACTCGGTTCTTAGAATTACATTTAATCTATTGGAGTTGTAATAATAAAACTAAACCACTGGGTGGTGCTGGTGCAGCCATTCATTAAGAGGAGATTTGAGTAGTAATGATGAAACAGTCCACTAGATGGCGGCATGGCACCCGTGTAGCTGCTTTTCAACAGTCGGGCAGGCTGAAGAAAAAGAAGCAAGTGGTAGAAGATGTTTCCCCCTCAGGTATTAATAACAGTTTGCACAATCCTGGAAACAAATGTAGTTTCCTCTGGGCAGTGGGCACAATATCTCCCCTGAAATACATAGCAGCATAATATCTGTTGGGGAAGTTTCCCTGCATCATGTTTAAAATATAGCAGTGGCAAGATTGGGGTTAATGAGTCACATTAACCCCAATCTTGCTGGCTGCCTGTTACAAATGGATTCTTCCTGCCTTTATTTTGAGTGTGTTGCGTGGGACGGGTACCTTCTATGCTGGTGCTGGGGCTGACATGAGCTGCGCTGCACAGCACACACTAAGACGTCTTAGAAGCAGGAGGAGGAGGATTCTTCGCTGACGCCATTCGCTGAGCTCAACTCTCAGTGACTCAGCTGGCGCAGCGTGACTTTATTACCTCCCCTTCATCTTCCTGCTTTCATTAATAGGAGCGCATTGATTGGGGCACGGTGGAAGTGATGCGGGCAGCGCACACTTCATTGGTGACATACAGCGGCACGTCACAGGAGGGAGGGATTTCCTCCATCCGTCCCTCTCTCCTCCTCCTTCTCCTCCTCCTGTCTGCCGAGCGCGGCACCCGTGGCCATGTTGACTAGGCTAAGGCTGCAGGAATCCAGTACCGAAAATGTGAACATGACGATACCGAATCGATACTGACGTAAAAGTATCGATTGGGTATCGCATGTTCGATACCCGAAACAACCCTACTCCTGAGTCAAGCCAAGAGGCACAATAATGGTGAAGTACCGCTTTGTTCCTAAATTCATAAAAGGATTTATCATACTCACGAAACACTTCTCTTGATAAAAAGCACATCAAAAAGTTTAAAACCGAGAGTGGTGATTCCACTATCCTCCTGCCCATAAATATCCTCATGAATAAAACTGCAGCCCAGTAGTGTAGCATGGGTTGCCAGCACCCGGGGCAAGCCAAGTATTGCCCCCCCCCCAACCTGTGGCCACACCCCTTTATACAGATAATGTAGTAGATTTCACCTGCAGTCCTATGTAACACTACAGATAACACGATGATAACTCTATGAGTACAGATAATGTAGTAGATGTCACCTGCAGTCTTATGTAACACTACAGATAACGCGGTGATAACTCTGAGTACAGATAATATAGTAGATGTTACATGCAGTCCTATGTAACCCCACTGATAACACAGTAATAGCTCTCTGAGTACAGATAATATAGTAGATGTCACCTGCAGTCCTATGTAACCCCACTGATAACACAGTAATAACTCTCTGAGTACAGATAATGTAGTAGATGTCACCTGCAGTCCTATGTAACCCCACTGATAACACAGTAATAACTCTCTGAGTACAGATAATGTAGTAGATGTCACCTGCAGTCCTATGTAACCCCACTGATAACACAGTAATAACTCTCTGAGTACAGATAATGTAGTAGATGTCACCTGCAGTCCTATGTAACCCCACTGATAACACAGTAATAACTCTCTGAGTACAGATAATGTAGTAGATGTCACCTGCAGTCCTATGTAACCCCACTGATAACACAGTAATAACTCTCTGAGTACAGATAATGTAGTAGATGTCACCTGCAGTCCTATGTAACCCCACTGATAACACAGTAATAACTCTCTGAGTACAGATAATGTAGTAGATGTCACCTGCAGTCCTATGTAACACCACAGATAACACAGTAATAACTCTCTGAGTACAGATAATGTAGTAGATGTCACCTGCAGTCCTATGTAACCCCACTGATAACACAGTAATAACTCTCTGAGTACAGATAATGGAGTAGATGTCACCTGCAGTCCTATGTAACCCCACTGATAACACAGTAATAACTCTCTGAGTACAGATAATGTAGTAGATGTCACCTGCAGTCCTATGTAACCCCACTGATAACACAGTAATAACTCTGAGTACAGATAATGTAGTAGATGTCACCTGCAGTCCAATGTAACCCCACTGATAACACAGTAATAACTCTAAGTACAGATAATGGAGTAGATGTCACCTGCAGTCCTATGTAACCCCACTGATAACACAGTAATAACTCTCTGAGTACAGATAATGGAGTAGATGTCACCTGCAGTCCTATGTAACCCCACTGATAACACAGTAATAACTCTGAGTACAGATAAAGGAGTAGATGTCACCTGCAGTCCTATGTAACCCCACTGATAACACAGTAATAACTCTCTGAGTATAGATAATAGAGTAGATGTCACCTGCAGTCCTATGTAACCCCACTGATAACACAGTAATAACTCTCTGAGTACAGATAATGTAGTAGATGTCACCTGCAGTCCTATGTAACCCCACTGATAACACAGTAATAACTCTCTGAGTACAGATAATGGAGTAGATGTCACCTGCAGTCCTATGTAACCCCACTGATAACACAGTAATAACTCTCTGAGAACAGATAATGGAGTAGATGTCACCTGCAGTCCTATGTAACCCCACTCATAACACAGTAATAACTCTGAGTACAGATAATGGAGTAGATGTCACCTGCAGTCCTATGTAACCCCACTGATAACACAGTAATAACTCTCTGAGAACAGATAATGGAGTAGATGTCACCTGCAGTCCTATGTAACCTTACTGATAACACAGTGATAACTCTCTGAGAACAGATAATGGAGTAGATGGGTGTGAGGCCCCAGAATTCAAAACACGCACATTGTGACCTGAAGTCTGGGGCCAGGATGCGGCAGGGTGGGCCAAATACTACATCCCCCCAACACATATTTGGATGGACATACATTGCTATGAAATATACAGTGTATTACAGCACATACCTGTTACATCCAATGACCTCTCCTGGGATGTAGACTTTCCTTAGCGTCTTCATTCGGGGATAGGACCGTCATGACACCTTCTTTCTGCCGCATCTCATCTCTGTAGAGTTTCACAGAAAATGTTTAGGTTTCTCACTTTACTATCATCCTCAGATAACAGACCTCCCCTCCCCCATAGTGCCCACAACTCTAATGCCCTCTGTATAATTATAATATATAATGGCCCCTCTATGTTATTGTTATTATAATGGCCCCTCTGTAGTATTATAGTAATAATTATGCCCCCTTCAGCCCCTCCAACATACAGTCCCATGTAAAATACATCACTTCCCGCCTTCAGCCCCTCCAACATACAGTCCCATGTAAATGATAACACTGTCCCTCTCTTCACTGCCTGCCTTCAGCAACTCCAGCAAACAGTCCATGTAAAATACATCACTCCCCCTGACTTCAGCCCCTCCAGCATACAGTCCCATGTAAGATACATCACTCTCCTGACTTCAGCTCCTCAGGCTCCAGCACAGTCCCATGTATAATATATCACCCCACCCCCCCTTCAGCTCCTCAGGCTCCAGCAGAGTCCCATGTATAATATATCAGCCCACCCCCCTTCAGCTCCTCAGGCTCCAGCACAGCCCCATGTATAATATATCACCCCCCCCCCTTCAGCTCCTCAGGCTCCAGCAGAGTCTCATGTATAATATATCACCCCACCCCCCTTCAGCTCCTCAGGCTCCAGCACAGTCCCATGTATAATATATCACCCCCCTTCAGCTCCTCAGGCTCCAGCAGAGTCTCATGTATAATATATCACCCCCTTCAGCTCCTCAGGCTCCAGCACAGTCCCATGTATAATATATCACCCCACCCCCTTCAGCTCCTCAGGCTCCAGCACAGTCCCATGTATAATATATCACCCCCCTTCAGCTCCTCAGGCTCCAGCACAGTCCCATGTATAATATATCACCCCCCCCTTCAGCTCCTCAGGCTCCAGCACAGTCCCATGTATAATATATCACTCCCCCTTCAGCTCCTCAGGCTCCAGCACAGTCCCATGTATAATATATCACCCCCCCTTCAGCTCCTCAGGCTCCAGCACAGTCCCATGTATAATATATCACCCCCCCTTCAGCTCCTCAGGCTCCAGCACAGTCCCATGTATAATATATCACCCCCCCTTCAGCTCCTCAGGCTCCAGCACAGTCCCATGTATAATATATCACCCCCCCTTCAGCTCCTCAGGCTCCAGCACAGTCCCATGTATAATATATCACCCCCCCTTCAGCTCCTCAGGCTCCAGCACAGTCCCATGTATAATATATCACCCCCCCTTCAGCTCCTCAGGCTCCAGCACAGTCCCATGTATAATATATCACCTCCCCCTTCAGCTCCTCAGGCTCCAGCACAGTCCCATGTATAATATATCACCCCCCCTTCAGCTCCTCAGGCTCCAGCACAGTCCCATGTATAATATATCACCCCCCCTTCAGCTCCTCAGGCTCCAGCACAGTCCCATGTATAATATATCACCCCCCTTCAGCTCCTCAGGCTCCAGCACAGTCCCATGTATAATATATCACCCCCCTTCAGCTCCTCAGGCTCCAGCACAGTCCCATGTATAATATATCACCCCCCTTCAGCTCCTCAGGCTCCAGCACAGTCCCATGTATAATATATCACCCCCCCTTCAGCTCCTCAGGCTCCAGCACAGTCCCATGTATAATATATCACCCCCCTTCAGCTCCTCAGGCTCCAGCACAGTCCCATGTATAATATATCACCACCCCCTTCAGCTCCTCAGGCTCCAGCACAGTCCCATGTATAATATATCACCCCCCCTTCAGCTCCTCCAGGCTCCAGCACAGTCCCATGTATAATATATCACCCCACCCCCTTCAGCTCCTCAGGCTCCAGCACAGTCCCATGTATAATATATCACCCCACCCCCTTCAGCTCCTCCAGGCTCCAGCACAGTCCCATGTATAATATATCACCCCCCTTCAGCTCCTCCAGGCTCCAGCACAGTCCCATGTATAATATATCACCCCCCTTCAGCTCCTCCAGGCTCCAGCACAGTCCCATGTATAATATATCACCCCACCCCTTCAGCTCCTCAGGCTCCAGCACAGTCCCATGTATAATATATCACCCCACCCCCTTCAGCTCCTCCAGGCTCCAGCACAGTCCCATGTATAATATATCACCCCCCTTCAGCTCCTCAGGCTCCAGCACAGTCCCATGTATAATATATCACCCCCCTTCAGCTCCTCCAGGCTCCAGCACAGTCCCATGTATAATATATCACCCCCCCCTTCAGCTCCTCCAGGCTCCAGCACAGTCCCATGTATAATATATCACCCCCTCTCAGCTCCTCCAGGCTCCGGCACAGTCCCATGTATAATATATCACCCCCCTTTAGCTCCTCAGGCTCCAGCACAGTCCCGGCTCCTTACTCACCTATACAATTATTGCCAGCAGCCAGCCAGCGCCCCCTGCAGTCTGCATCCGGGTAACGCCCCGGTTCCCCCACACTATGCCACTGCTGCAGCCTACCCCCTAATGCAATGAACACTACTAGCCTTAAACACAGCCACATATGCATAAAACCTGCTATGACCGCCGTGTCTGTGACATCATCTGACAGTTGGTCACATGCACATTTGGTTGTTTGGCTAGCTGTGGTCACATTTCATTACATTAGTGGGTTGGCTGCAGTCACAATCATTTGTGTTGATGGTCGATCGTGATAACTATCAGTCACAACTATGCGGTTAGAACTGATCGCTGGTGGTGAGAAAGGGTCAGGGTGCAGCCACCGAAATTTGCAGTTGGTCGCGGATACTTTTGCAATTCTGGTATACACTAGGGCCTCATTTATTGATTGTCTAGGAGAAAAACATTTTAAAAACACTCAGATAATAAAAAAAGAAAGCCTAGTCAGATAATCACTGTTAAGGCTACATGCACACGACAGTTGTTTTTCTCGGCTTCCGTTTCAGTTTTTTTTGCGGATAGGACAGGAACCCATTCATTTCAATGGGTCAGCAAAAAAATGCTGACCGTTCATCAGTGTGTGTTCCGCGTCCGTTGTCCGTGTTTCCCTTCAGCAAAAAAAGTAGTGCATGTCCTACTTTTTTCTCATTTGCGGACAAGGATAGGCATTTATTACAGGGGATCTGTGAAAACAAAGGAATCCTCCCAAAAAAACTGATGGACCATCAGTTTTTTTGCTGATCCCGATTTGCGGACAGCAAAAAACAACTGTCGTGTGCATATAGCCTAAGACAAGGAACCAGTGTGGTCAGTGATTAGCTAAGCAGGTACCAGTGAGCAGAGACCAGCAGGGAGTGACAGGGTAACGGTGAGGGTAAGAATATTTTATAACTAATTATACCTTCTGAACAACCCTTTAAATAAACTCTTCAGACAAAACTTATATACTGTTTTGGGCAGGGCATACCAAGGATTCTAGTGGAGGACTCCTGTGTCAAGCACCGCCCCCGCTAATCGATTTGTAATCAGTTTCGCCTGTAGTAATTTGGCTGAGGAATAGTTCTTAATGTTCTGAATTATATAACAGTCTAGAATAGAGGAGTATTGATTTTCATCCCATATATCCTTCACCTCCTGTACG
>CM065597.1:31016800-31039365 GCA_033119425.1 Bufotes viridis | reverse complement strand
GAATCGACAGCGATAGGTTGGCGTTCCCATTTCCAGAGCTGGCCGTGCCGCCGGCAGTAGTGAAGCAGGTCGTGTTAAATAATTGGTGGGACCTTCTAAGAAGGGCGATTCGAGTTTAGGGATTTGACTTCTAAGGCCTTTGATTACCTTTAAGAGGTGCCATACATAGTGTAGGGACAAAGTGGTCCATAGCATGGTGAGGCTAGAACTAAATGAGTAGGTTAGCTAAACAGGTATAGGTTAGTGAGCGTGCAACGTCACAGGCGTGACCATCGCTGTACCTGAGTACCTGATGGTACCACTGCCAGTCAAGGTGAAACACATTGTTGGTGAGTATGAGGTCTAAGGATTTCGGAAAAATCTGTAAAAAGTGTTGCCCTTATTTTAACGGTTTAGGAACCATATCAATAGTGCACGTAGTCCCAAATTATGGGAATTCTCAGTATATAGGCTTTCAACATCCAAGGGCACAAGGCAGAATTCCTCCCAACCTTCTGAATTTATGCAGAAACTTTTCTGCATAAAAAAGTTTTCTGCTACAAGCTTCATTGTTGCTGATGATATACATGTTTTTTATTTTCTTCAGGTGTTGCTGGGTGAGTAATTATGGTGTGGCTGTCCAATTAGGAGACTATAAAAAGTCAGCTGAGAGGGCAGCTCAGCCCTTTGAATCTAGAGGAGAAAAAAACAGGCTGCTTCTGAGAGCTCTATTTATCCACCTCAGCCCCCTAGCTTAAACACCCTTAATGACCAGGCCACTTTTTACAATTCCGCACTACACTACTTTCACCGTTTATTGCTCCGTCATACAACTTACCACCCAAATGAATTTTACCTCCTTTTCTTCTCACTAATAGAGCTTTCATTTGATGGTATTTCATTGTTGCTGACATTTTAACTTTTTGCTATTAATAAAAATTTAACAATATTTTTGCAAAAATGATATTTTACACTTTCTGTTGTAAATTTTTCAAATAAAACTACATTTCTATATACATTTTCTGCAAAATGTATTGTTCTACATGTCTTTGATAAAAAAATCTAATAAGTGTATATTTATTGGTTTGGGTAAAAGTTATAGCGTTTACAAACTATGGTGCAAAAAGTGAATTTCCGCATTTTGAAGCAGCTCTGACTTTCTGAGCACCTGTCATGTTTCTTCAGGTGCTAGAATGTCAGGAAAGTATAAATACCCTAAATGACACCATTTTAGAAAGAAGACACCCCAAAGTATTCGCGGAGGGGCATGGGTGAGTTCATGTATCATTTCATTTTTTCACAAGTTAGCGGAAAATGACACTTTCTGAGGAAAAAATAAAAATAATAAAGTTTCCATTTCTGCTAACTTCTGGCAAAAAAAAATAATCTCCACGGACTCACTATGCCCCTCAGTGAATACCTTGGGGTGTCTACTTTCGAAATGGGGTCATTTGTGGGGGTGTGTTTACTGTTCTGGCATTTTGGGCGGGGCTAAATTGTGAGCAACCATGTAAAACCTAAAAGGTACTCATTGGAATTTGGGCCCCTTTGCGCACCCAGGCTGCAAAAAAGTGTCACTCATGTGGTATCGCCGTACTCAGGAGAAGTAGGGCAATATGTTTTGGGGTGTATTTTTACATATACCCATGTTGGAGTGAGAGAAATATCTCTGTAAACTGACAACTTTGTATAAAAAAATTTACAAAGTTGTCGATTTACAGAGATATTTCTCACACCCAGCATGGGTATATGTAAAATACACCCAAAACTCATTGCCTACTTCTCCTGAGTACGGCGATACCACATGAGTGACACTTTTGCAGCCAAGATGCGCAAGGGGCCTAATTCAATGAGTACCTTTTAGGAGGGCATTTTTACGCATTTTTCTTCTCACGCTTTAGGGCCCCTAAAATGCTAGGGCAGTATAAATACCCCACATGTGACCCCATTTTGGAAAGAAGACACCCCAAGGTATTCCGTGAGGGGCATGGCGAGTTCATAGAAGATTTTTTTGGCACAAGTTAGCGGAAATTGATTTTTATTGTTTTTCTCACAAAGTCTCCTTTCTGCTAACTTTTGACAAAAGTTCAATTTTCATGGACTCACTATGCCCCTCAGCGAATACCTTGGGTGTCTTCTTCCAAATGGGGTCATTTGTGGGTGTTTGTACTGTTCTGGCATTTTGGGTGGGGCTAAATTGTGAGCAACCCTGTAAAACCTAAAGGTACTCGTTGGAATTTGGGCCCCTTGCGCACCTAGGCTGCAAAAAGTGTCACACATGTGGTATCGCCGTACTCAGGAGAAGTAGGGCAATGTGTTTTGGGGTGTATTTTTACATATACCCATGTTAGGTGAGAGAAATATCTCTGTAAACTGACAACTTTGTATAAAAAATTAAAAGTTGTGGTTTACAGCGATATTTCTCACACAAAGTATGGGTATATATAAAAATACACCCTAAAACTCATTGCCCTACTTCTCCTGAGTACGTCGATACCACATGTGTGACACTTTTGCAGCCAAAATGCACAAAGGGGCCCTAATTCCCATGAGTACCTTTAGGATTTCACAGGGCCTTTTTACGCATTTGGATTCTCACGCTTTAGGACCCCTAAAATGCCAGGACAGTATAAATACCCCACATGTGACCCCATGGTGGAAAGAAGACACCCCAAGGTATTCCGTGAGGGGCATGGCGAGTTCACAGAAAAAAAAATGTTGGCACAAGTTAGTGGAAATTGATATATATATATATATATATATATATTATTGTGAGGAGTCGCTCTGGTAGACAGCGGTGCGGGTGCAGTACCGAGGCAAAACAAGGAGTCCAGAATGTGCAGTAAACAGTGTTTTATTCACACTTGCACAACATAAATGAAAAACAGTCTCTTGGTGACAGTTCACACATAACAGAAATCACGTGGCCAAACAAAACAGGCCAGCACAGGGTTCAGTCACCTGGGAGGTTTAGGTGAGGGTTCACACCTAGCAGTCGGCCCAGCCGCAGGAGATTCCCCCTTCAGGTTGCCAGGAAAAAAAACACCTCCTTGCTAAGCTCTTTCCTCCAGGTCAGAGAACTTCACAACAGTGTTTGCAGCTCCAGGATAATCACACCCTCAGACACAGCTGATGGCTGTGTTTTATACCCAGCCCAAAACTCGGACTGGACCGTGGGGAGCAGCCACCCACCCTACTCTTTAGCTGCTCCCAGTAAGAGCCGGCCCGGATCGGCTTTTCAGCCATGCTATTTAAAAGAGTCAAAACAGCACTAGCTGCTGCAGACAAAAACCCGGCTCTCACCTCACCGAGGCCAGCAACCTCGGTGACACGTACCTGCCATCGCATATGACACCTTGCACCTACCACACCCCCTTTGTTCAAGCCTGAGGGGTGAACACCGTAAGGCAGTGGACGCGGGACAGGGCATCTGCGTTGCCCTGCAAGCGGCCTGCCCTGTGTTCCACGGAAAACTTGAAATTTTGAAGAGATAGGAACCACCTGGTGACCCGAGCATTCCTCTCCTTGGCCTGACTCATCCATTTGAGGGGAATGGTCGGTCGCCAGACAGAACCTCCTCCTAACAGGTAGTAGCGGAGAGATTCGAGTGCCCACTTGATAGCCAGGCACTCCTCTCCACTATACTATATCTGGACTCGGCGGGACTGAGCTTACGGCTCAGGAAGACAACGGGATGTTCTTCCCGTTGACCTCCTGAGACAGTACCGCACCGAGGCCTACCTCCGAGGCGTCGGTCTGTACGACAAACTCCTTGTTGAAGTCGGGTGTCACCAAAACCGGGGACCCACACAGGGCCGACTTCAACGCGGAGAAAGCCTCCTCCGCCTTCTCATTCCAGCTAAGCCTCCCAGACTTTCGCCCCTTCAACAGGTCTGTCAATGGCGCTGCTATTGTGGCAAAGTGGGGCACAAACCTCATGTAGTATCCTACAATCCCCAGGAACGACTTTACCTGCCTGGTGGTGACCGGTCGGGGCCAGTTACGAATGGCCTCTACCTTAGTTACCTGAGGTTTGATGACTCCCCGCCCAATGACATACCCCAGATATTTGGTCTCTTCCAACCCAATTGCACACTTTTTTGGATTGGCGGTTAGTCCAGCTTTCCTCAGGGCATCCACTACCGCCTGCACTTTGGGCAAATGGCTTTCCCAGTCGGTGCTGTGGATGATTACATCGTCTAAGTAGGCCGAGGCGTACCGACGATGAGGTCGCAGCACAATATCCATTAACCTTTGGAAGGTGGCGGGCGCCATGCAGGCCAAAGGGTAACACCTTATAATGATACAGGCCCTGCGGGGTAACAAAAGCAGTTTTTTCCTTGGCCGACTCCGTTAAGGGTACCTGCCAGTACCCTTTAGTGAGGTCCAGCACAGAAAAATAACGGGCTTGCCCTAAATTTTCAACAAGCTCGTCTACTCGGGGCATGGGATACGCGTCAAACTTGGATACTTCATTTAACTTACGAAGTCGTTGCAGAACCGCAACGTCCCATCCGGCTTGGGTATTAGGACTATGGGACTGGCCCACTCACTTTTTGACTCCTCAATGACATCGAGCTTCAACATTAACTGCACTTCCTCCGCGATGGCCCGCCGCCGAGCCTCGGGTACCCGGTATGGTTTTAACCGGACCTTGGCCTGAGGCTCAGTGACGATGTCATGTCGGATGAGAGACGTGCGGCCAGGGAGGTCCGAGAACACATCCGTGTTCCGACTGAGGAACTCCCTGACTTCCTGAACTTGTTTGGAAGACAGGCTGTCTGCAATTTTTACCGTGGTTACGGCTTCACAGGCCTCGAACTGGGGGCTGGACCCTTATCACCTAGAAGCCCTGGCCGGGGCTGTGGTCGTCGGCCGCGTCCCTATCTTTCCACGGCTTAAGTAAATTCACGTGGTACACCTGCTCCGGCTTGCGCCCGCCTGGCTGGTGTACTTTGTAATTTACTTCCCTACCTTCTCGATCACCTCATAGGGGCCCTGCCACCTAGCTAGGAATTTGTTGTCAAGGGTGGGTACCAGAACCAAAACCCGATCTCCCGGATTGAAGTCCCGTACCCGAGCCTGACGGTTGTACACCCTACTCTGGGCTTGTTGCGCTGCCTCCATATGCTCCCGGACCAGCGGTAACACCCTCTCCATACGTTCCTGCATCTGGGTGACATACTCAATGACACTTTTGTGGGGGACAGGTTGTTGTTCCCACGCTTCCTTGGCGATATCCAACAGGCCCCGAGGGTGTTCATGCCATAAAGCAGTTCGAAGGGCGAGAACCCAGTAGAGGCCTGGGGTACCTCTCGCACTGCGAACATGAGATAGGGCAGAAGCAGGTCCCAGTCCTTCCCATCTCTAGACACCACCCTTTTAACATATTTTTTAAAGTTTGGTTAAACCTCTCGACAAGACCGTCCGTTTGCGGATGGTAAACGGACGTCCGTAATTGCTTAATACGCAATAATTTACACAGTTCCCTCATAACTTTGGACATAAAAGGGGTCCCTTGGTCTGTCAGAACCTCTTTGGCAGGCCCACACGGGAAAACATTTCCATTAACTCTTTGGCAATGAGCTTAGCTGAGGTATGTCGCAGAGGCACCGCCTCCGGATACCGAGTGGCATAGTCGAGAACTACCAGAATGTGTTGATGGCCCTGGCAGACTTTGGTACCGGCCCACTAGGATCCATAGCGATTCGCTCAAACGGGACCTCAATAATTGGAAGAGGTACCAGAGGACTACGGAAATGTGGCTGGGGCTATTTATCTGACAGGTCGGACATAGTGTTGGCGCGAATATTCGGCGAATTTTTTTAGCGAATATCGGCACTCAGCTAATTCGCGAATATTTCGAATATAGCGCTATAAATTCGCTATTTCGAATATTCGTTTTTTTTTTTTTTAGTTATATTTTTTCTTTCCCACTTCCCAAAAGTAGTTCTTACCTGTCATGAGGATTCCTGGCTTCCTGGCTGCTCCAGTCAGTGCCCGTTACCGCTTCTGCCGACTTCCGTGCTCATGGAGCGTCCCCTTCCATGGGAAAATCTCTATATACTAAAATGTACTGTCGGATTTGAGAATTACGTTGAAATCGCAATGCGATTAATTCAAGTTATATTAATCGCATTGCGATTACAACTTAGCACTGCTATCTTACATAGGCTAGAATTAACGAATATGGAATATATAGCTATGCACTAGCAGTGCTAAGTTGAAATCGCAATGCGAATACTAAGTTAAATTAATCGCATTGCGATTTCAACTTAGCACTGCTGCTATATTCCATATTCGTTAACTTCGTTAATTCTAGCAAGCTGACCCATTATAAACCCAGCTCTAAGTTGAAATCGCAATGCGATTAATATAACTTGAATTAATCGCATTGCGATTTCAACGTAATTCCTCAAATCCGACAGTACATTTTAGTATATGGAGACGTTCCCATGGTGATGGGGACGCTCCATGAGCACAGAAGTTATGGTTGGCTTGGTAGAATTAGCGAGGATGACGAATATGACGAATGTAGTCGTCATATTCCTCAAAACGAAGATAACGAGTATTCTACATCTTCGTTTAGCAACCTATTCGTCAACCTCGCTAATTCTAGCAATCAAATAGGAAGGTTGACTTACCAGACAGCTGTAGTTAAATTCGCTATGCGATTTTTTTTTTTTTAATAAATAGAATACTTATAATAATATTATCATATCAAGTAATATAATTATTGTATTAAAAAAAAATCGCATAGCTAATTTAACACAGCTGTCTCTATAGTCAACCTTCCTATTTGATTGCTAGAATTAGCGAGGTTGACGAATAGGTTGCTAAAACGAAGATGTAGAATACTCGTTATCTTCGTTTTGAGGAATATGACGAATACATTCGATCATATTCGTCATCCTCGCTAATTCTAGATATGAAACCAATAGGAAAGTAGCCTTAAGTACAAATCGCAATATGCGATTATTTAAATCGCATTTTAATCGCGATAACTAGAAAAAATGACGAATATTCGATTTCGACGAATACGAAGCGAATATTCATTCGAATATTCGCGAATTTCGTCGAAATCGAATATGGCACCTGCCGCTCATCACTAGTCGGACAGGACTTACAATAATTTTCTACCTCCTTGAACACACCGGGCCAATAAAACCGCTGCAGTATGCGGTCCTGGGTTTTCTGCCACCCAAGTGTCCCCCAAGAACATGTTGGTGGGCAAGCTCCATGACAAGCTTGCATGATGCAGCTGTGGGCACCACCAACTGTTCAACTGGCTCACCTCGGATTTGGTTCACCCGATACAACATATCCTGAAGAACAATGAATCGCGGAAACATTAATTCAGCCCCAGGTTTCTGGGGTTTACCATCAATTATTACGACACTTTCCCAGGCCCTGGTTAGGGTTTGGTCCCGGTGTTGTGCGGTCCCAAAATTATCTCCGGAGACGTGGAGGTCTGCCAACTCAGGCCCTGGCGGCAAGTCCTCCATGTCTCCCACCATTACACTCAGTGGGGGTGTCTCCCCTCTATCACAGCAGTGGTGGTCACCCCTACCGCAGGCCCTTCGGACTCGGGCTCCCAGGGCTCTGGCCTCCCACTGGAACCAGGCCACTCAGCTAGGGTTACCCCTGTCTCAGGGCTATTAGTCACTTTCACCTCAAGCCATAGTGACGGAAAACCAGGGAAGTCTCTCCCAATTATTAGTTCATAGGGTAGCTTTGAGGAGATCGCCACTTCACAAGTCCATGTGCCGGCCGCCGTGGACAGAGACATTACAGCCGTGGGATAGTCCTTTAAGTCTCAGTGTATGCACACCACCCCAACTTTCCGGCCCGTATACTGGGAGGGCTGTACCAGGGCGGCACTTACCAGGGTTACTAGGCTCCCTGAGTCCAGCAGCGCCACTGCAAGATTATCTCCGACTTGCACCTGGCACAGATGACGATTGTCTATTGTCTCGGGGTGCCGGTCGCACACAGTCTCCGGGCATACATGGAAGCCCGGTACCCATAATTAGTCTCCATGGGTTCTCCCCACTGTGGACAGTCGGCCCTCACATGGCCAGGCTCGTGACACCGCCAGCAGACTATCGGGGCCGGGTCTACAGGGGTACACCCGAGCAGGTTTCTCGGGTACCAGTCGTCGGGACTGGATGGGAGACCTCCGGGGTTTGACCGGCCCCTCCCAACAACACCCCCTTTCAAGGTTTTGTGGCCTCATAGCGCTCCACCAGGTCGACCATGTCCAGGGCATTAGTGGGTGATACCTGGCCGATCCAGTGCTGAAGGGGGTACGGCAAGGCCCTCCAGAACATGTCAGCCAGCAGACGGTCCAGCATAGCAGCCGGACTTAGAATATCAGGCTGCAGCCATTTTTGCAACCTGTGCAGTAACTCATAGTACTGCGGCCGGGCGGGTTCAGCCGCTTTAAAGTCCCACTGGTGGACCCGCTGAGCCCGGACTAACACGTTCACCCCCAGTCTGGCCAGGATCTCCCCTTCACCGTGGGGTAATCAGCAGCCTGGTCATCTGCCAAATCAGAGAACACCTGCTGGGGTCCGGATGCCAGGAACGGAGCGACCACTTCAGCCCACTGGTCACGGGTAACTTTTCCCTCACGGCCACCTTTTCAAAGACCGCCAGATAGGTCTCCACGTCGTCCGAGGGTCATCTTTGGGATCGCCGCACGGACCGCTTTCCGGGCATCATGGACGTGTTGGGACGCTCCTGCCGTTTGCAAAGCCATCACGTGTTGTAACAGCAGCTGATTAGTCTCCTGCTGCTGCTTGTTAGCCTCCCGCTGCTGCAGGTTAGCCTCCACAAGGGCTTTTACAACCGCCTCCATTTTGTCAGGGATCACAGGCTGCAACTTTGCCGGCCTAATATAGGACATCCAGTCGTGCCCAGCAGAAACAAAAAATTTTCGGCGTTCATGCCAGCCTCACTGCGCATGCCCGCATCCGACACCAAATGTGGGGAGTCGCTCTGGTAGACAGCGGTGCGGGTGCAGTACCGAGGCAAAACAAGGAGTCCAGAATGTGCAGTAAACAGTGTTTTATTCACACTTGCACAACATAAATGAAAACAGTCTCTTGGTGACAGTTCACACATAACAGAAATCACGTGGCCAAACAAAACAGGCCAGCACAGGGTTCAGTCACCTGGGAGGTTTAGGTGAGGGTTCACACCTAGCAGTCGGCCCAGCCGCAGGAGATTCCCCTTCAGGTTGCCAGGAAAAACACCTCCTTGCTAAGCTCTTTCCTCCAGGTCAGAGAACTTCACAACAGTGTTTGCAGCTCCAGGATAATCACACCCTCAGACACAGCTGATGGCTGTGTTTTATACCCAGCCCAAAACTCGGACTGGACCGTGGGGAGCAGCCACCCACCCTACTCTTTAGCTGCTCCCAGTAAGAGCCGGCCCGGATCGGCTTTTCAGCCATGCTATTTAAAAGAGTCAAAACAGCACTAGCTGCTGCAGACAAAAACCCGGCTCTCACCTCACCGAGGCCAGCAACCTCGGTGACACGTACCTGCCATCGCATATGACACCTTGCACCTTACCACAATATATATATACACTCACCTAAAGAATTATTAGGAACACCATACTAAAAGGTGTTGGACCCCCTTTTGCCTTCAGAACTGCCTTAATTCTACGTGGCATTGATTCAACAAGGTGCTAATAGCATGCTTTAGAAATGTTGGCCCATATTGATAGGATAGCAGATTTGAGGGATGCACATCCAGGGCACGAAGCTCCCGTTACACCACATCCCAAAGATGCTCTATTGGGCTGAGATCTGGTGACTGTGGGGGCCATTTTAGTACAGTGAACTCATTGCCATGTTCAAGAAACCAATTTGACATGATTCGAGATTT
Organism: Bufotes viridis; assembly: GCA_033119425.1. Classification (NCBI taxonomy): domain Eukaryota; kingdom Metazoa; phylum Chordata; class Amphibia; order Anura; family Bufonidae; genus Bufotes; species Bufotes viridis. The sequence goes on along the minus strand of CM065597.1, from coordinate 31,029,490 downwards.
GTGACATGGTGCATTATCCTGCTGGAAGTAGCCATCAGAGGATGGGTACATGGTGATCATGAAGGGATGGACATGGTCAGAAACAATGCTCAGGTAGCCGTGGCATTTAACGATGCCCAATTGGCACTAAGGGGCCTAAAGTGTGCCCAGAAAACATCCCCCACACCATTACACTACCACCACCAGACTGCACAGTAGTAACAAGGCATGCTGGATACATGTTCTCATTCTGTTTACGCCCAATTTGGACTCTACCATTTGAATGTCTCAACAGAAATCGAGACTCATAAGACCAGGAAACATTTTTCCAGTCTTCAACAGTCCAATTTTGGTGAGCTTGTGCAAATTGTAGCCTCTTTTCCCTATTTGTAGTGGAGATGAGTGGTACCCGGTGGGGTCTTCTGCTGTTGTAGCCCATCCGCCTCAAGGTTGTGCGTGTTGTGGCTTCAAAAATGCTTTGCTGCATACCTTGGTTGTAACAAGTAGTTATTTCAGTCAATGAAGCTCTTCTATCAGCTTGAATCAGTCTGCCCATTCTCTTCTGACCTCTAGCATCAACAAGGCAGTTTCGCCCACAGGACTGCCACATACTGGATTTTTTTCCCTTTTCACACCATTCTTTGTAAACCCTAGAAATGGTTGTGCGTGAAAATCCCAGTAACTGAGCAGATTGTGAAATACTCAGACCGGCCCGTCTGGCACCAACAACCATGCCACGCTCAAAATTGCTTAAATCACCTTTCTTTCCCATTCTGACATTCACTTTGGAGTTCAGGAGATTGTCTTGACCAGGACCACACCCCTAAATGCATTGAAGCAACTGCCATGTGATTGGTTGACTAGATAATTGCATTAATGAGAAATAGAACAGGTGTTCCTAATAATTCTTTAGGTGAGTGTATATATATCAGAAAGCTGGCGGCACCGGAGAATCAAAAAATCGGGTGCTATGTCCTGGGGCTATTGGCTCAAAGCCCATATATAAAAAAGGAGAAAAACGGACAGCACTCCAAAGTACAAACCGTGTAGAAATTTATTCACCCATGTGGTAAATACAATGCGACGTTTCGGCTCAGCTATAGAGCCTTTCTCAAGCTGAATACATGCATGCAAAGTGCAAAAATAAATAGGGTAGCCAATTAAGGCCACACATGTGATACATAATTAATGTTAATTTTAACATTAATTATGTATCACATGTGTGGCCTTAATTGGCTACCCTATTTAGGTTCCAGTTGGAGCTTGACTTGAACCGCCTCTTCAGAGCACTTAAACTGAGGGTGTGGTTCGACTCGGGCTCCCTGGACCCTAAGAAAGAGATGGTATCTGATACACATAACACAGGGTTAACTTTGAAACAATTTGACCTTCATCTTAAAAGTGATTTTACACCTATCATTGGTTCACATGCTATGGAAGTATTTATGGAATCAGTTCATAGAGATATTGCATGTCTTAGACAGGAGTGTCAGGGGAATGTTTTATCTAGACCAAATATGACTACAGAGGAGATGAGGGCATTGAATTGTTTGTCCAATAACCACGATCTCACCATCAAACCTGCTGATAAGGATGGTGTGATCGTGGTTATGGACACTGCTAAATATGAAATCTTGAGTAAGGATCCCAGATTTGATATTGCTAGGAGAATTGAGGGTCTATTGAACAGAGCACTGCATGATGATGTTATAGATAAACAACTTAATGAGTTTTTGACCATTAAATCACCTGTTACTCCCCTGATATATGTATTGCCCAAAATACATAAGAATCTGAGGGACCCTCCGGGGCGTCCCATTATCTCGGGCAGAGGATCTATATGCTCAAACATTGCGATTTTCTTGGATAAAGCTTTGAGACAATTTCCGACACAGGTGATTTTTTGAACAAATTGGATAACTTTAAACTTACAAAGCAATGTATCTTGGTGTCGTTTGACATCGTGTCTCTCTACACATCTATAGATCATACAAGGGGGGTGCAGTCAGTGAAAGAGGTAATGAGGGGTTCTGTATACCCAGATAGGGTGCAGGAATTCCTGTTGGAACTTTTGGAACTCACGTTGCGGTGTAATTACTTTTCTTTTCAAGATAGATTTTATTTGCAACGGGTAGGCGCGGCGATGGCTTCCAACGTCGCGCCTACTTATGCAAATATATTCGTGAGGTCACTTGAGGAGCACCTTATCTATGTATCTCCCCACTTTAGATACGTCTTGACGTGGTGGAGGTACATAGATGACGTGTTCCTCATTTGGACTGGAACCATGGAGGCCTTGGAGGAATTCCATGTGTTCTTGAATTCTATAGATGAGGGTATTAAATTTACCCGAGTGACATCTGAAAATAGGTTGCAATTCCTTGATACAGTGGTATATATACAGGATAACTCCATGCACACGGATTTACATGTGAAACCAACTGACAGAAATACATTATTACATTTTACAAGCTGTCATCCTAGAAAAATGATAAATTCACTCCCATACAGTCAAATGATAAGAGTTAAACGGATTATTGATGTAGAAGATAAAACAGAGGTGGCCCTACAGACAATGAGCAAATCTTTTGCTCAACGGGGGTACCCCAGGTCCCTATTGAATAGGCATATGACAAAGGTAAAAACTATCCCAAGGGAAGAATTAAAAAAGGGAAGAAGTAAGCGAGGGATGGATAGGATCCCTTTTGTGACTACATACAATGAGGTTTCTCCAAAAATTGAACAAATTATTAGAAGGCATTGGGGGTCAATACAAAGTGAGTTCCCTCAAATAGAGTCTTTTTAGAATGCTCCAGTCATGTCATATAGGAGAACCAAGAGTACAGTATTAAATATCAACTAGTGAGGGCTATAATCCCTGTGAAAAAAGAAACAAGACAAATGTACTTTAAAACGATGAGTATTGGCAGTTCCCCTTGTTTGAATTGCGTTAACTGTAGATATATGCAAAAAGGACAATATTACATGCACCCCAGAACACAGGAAAAATACAAAATCCATCAGTATTTGACCTGTAGTTCATCATGGGTTGTGTATGTAATATGGTGCCCGTGCAAATTACTATATGTTGGGGAAACAACTACAGAGATGAAAGTAAGGTTAAACAATCATCGACAGAGTATTAGGGACGGGAGGAAGGATCTCCCAGTCTCTAAACATTTCTTTGAGAAAAAACACAAAGAACAGGATCTACGGTTCATGATCCTTGAACATATAGAGGTGTCTAAAAGAGGAGGCGATAGGGAGGTTCGCCTCAAAAAATGTGAACTGAAGTGGATCTTTAGTCTCAACACATTGAAGCCTATGGGGCTCAACGTGGATTTTAGGGTTACCACCGGTATGTTCAGATAAGATCTTTCTGGGGTACCTCTGAAGCCTACACTCATGTTAGTCTTTTGGTTTTCGGATTGTTGCAACAGGTGAATTATGCAATTTTTGTATACAACTTGTGGTTATTTTTTTTAAAAAATGCTTTGCGAGATTAGATTGCTATAAAGAAGCAGGAAATGATAGGAGGTACTTTATGTCTAAGACTGGTATACATTTTATGATAATGATTATGTATTGGCACAATCTAAGTTTATGGTGATGCGACTTCATTTATAATAGTAAATTCATAATGGGTGGATATATGGACACGGGATTGATCCTATGAATGTTGATATAGATACACGTTTGCCCGATCTACTGCCCCTTAGTGACATGGACGAGTCCGCGGTGGAATGAGGGTGCGCAGGCGCGATGATTCAGTCGTCGCGAGCGCGGCTCTTCCTGCGAGACAAGACATGGATACAAGGAGGCATGCGTCGGGGGGAGTGTAGGGCATGTGCAATGAGAAGAGACGCACGCCGAGCAGGGTGAAGTCTCCATCTTCAGTGGATGTATGTAAAGTGATTGATGCCAAGGTAAAGTTAATTCGCATAACTACTGTTCTCCTATTTTATTTTCCAGCATGTCCTGGGTATGATGCAAGCCAGGTTTTCTCTCAGGTTTTTCTTTTTATGTATATGCACAAGAGCACTTTCATTTTTTGTACTATGTACTTTATTATACACAACTAGCTGTTCCGGTGGAGCAGGACGTGGAGCTCCTTGGATGAATTTTGCACAGAATGAATTAATGACACATTGGACTTTTTTTTAGGGTATTTATCACGTGATTTTAATGATACACATGTGTAATCAATAATGAATTTTGTATAAATATACTATGTTGATATGTATTATTCACTTGGCTTGAAAATGGCTCTGTGAGAGAGCTGAAACGTTGCTGTGTTAACATGTGTAAATAAACACTATTTTGTTCACTTTTACCTAAGGAGTGCTGCGCCAATTTGTTGGAGGTATATATATATATATATATATATATAGATATATAGATATTTTTTTTTTTACAAAGTCTCATATTACACTAACTTGTGACAAAAAATAAAATTTTACATGAACTCACCATACCCCTCATGGAATACCTTGGGGTGTCTTCTTTCTAAAATGGGGTCACATGTGAGGTGTTTGTACTGCCCTGGCATTTGAGGGTCTCCGCAATCATTACACGTATGGCCAGCATTAGGAGTTTCTGCGATTCTTCTTATATTGAGCATACGGGTAATGAGATTTTTTTTTCCGTTCAGCTTCTGGGCTGAAAAAAAAAAAAAATGAATGGCACAGATTTCTTCATTCGCATCGATCATCGTGGATGAAAAAATCTCTGCCAAAATCAGTGACTGCGGTGCGGTGGGCTGGGCGCTAGCTACCTAACAAGTAGCTAACTAACTGGCGGTGATAAGGGACCCTTATGCCCCATTCACACGTCCGCAATTCGGTTTGTGGAACGGAATTGCGGACCCATTCATTTCTATGGGGACAGACTTTGTCCCGCTCGGATCCGGAATTACGGATCCGCACTTCTGGCTCTGCACTTCCGTTCCGCAAAAATATAGAACATGTCCTATTCTTGTCCGCAACTGCGGACAAGAAAGCATTTTCTATATAGTTCTGGCAATGTGCGGATCCGCAAAATGTGGAAAGCACATTGCCGGAGTCCGTGTTTTGAGGATCTGCGGATCCGTGGATCAGATCCGTGGATCCGTGAATCCACGGATCCGCAAAACACATATGGACGTCTGAATGGAGCCTTACAAGGGGTGTGATCAATGACAGGGGGGTGATCAGTGACAGGGGGGTGATCAAGGGGTTAATAAGTGAGGGGGGTGGGGGGGGTTAGTGTAGTGTTTGGTGCTACTTTACATAGCTACCTGGTCCTCTGGTGGTCGATCCCAGCAAATGGGACCACCAGAGGACCAGGTAGCAGGTATATCAGACGCTGTTAACAAAACAGCGTCTGATATATCTGTTTGATGCGATTTATTTAACTTCTACAGCCTGCCAGCGATTGATCATCGCTGGTAGGCTGCAGTAGAACTCCTGAGACGCGCGGCACTGTGAACGCGCACGCGCGCGCGTTCACAGGAAGTCTCGCGAGATGACGCGCCAATGCGTCAGAACAGAACTACAGGACCGCTCGCCGGACGCATCCGTGCGTTAGGCGGTCCTGTAGTGGTTAAATAAGCAGGCATATATAACGCGAGTTTGATTTTAAGTGTGTGTTTGTATAAGTGTGTGACTTAAGATTAAGTGACTTCAGATTCAGGGACTTCAGTTGGGGACTGCAATTAGTCAGTTTCTTATTACTACATTATTATTATATTGTATTTTTCGCTTTTGTTGTATAATCCCCATTTAGTATGTGTTGCCCAATTGACTACGCCATCCAGTGCACATCTTGTATGATGTATGCAATCCTCGAACAGCCGTTCGAGGGTGTATATCTTTTTTCAAAATGTGTGCAAATTACTGTTTGAAATCTCAAATCGAGTCTCTAAACGGGCACGTTGCAACAGTGAGAGGCATTGACATTTTGAAAAAGAGTTTGCTTCTCACCGAGCAAGCACTCTTTGGGGTAGATGAGGGGTGGGGTGACAGTGAGGAGGCTGACGAAATTGAGGCAGCTAGCTGGGTAACAGTTAGAAAACTAGGGTAGAGGGAAGAGTGCCACGGAGGATAGCCCTGATATGACAAAGCCCAACAAGTTTGCACATTTGGCAGATGAGGGGGATGTCAGTTCAGGGACGGCACTGCTGCAGCCGGACACTTTCTCTGCCAGTCAGGGGAATGTCAGCTCCAGTAAGCAGGGAACCAGGAGAGCAAGGCAGGCCAGACAGGAGCTGGTAGTGGGAGACTCAATTATTAGGGGTACAGGGGCAATCTGTCACAAATACCGGGATCGCCAAACGGTGTGCTGTCTTGCAGGCGCTAGAGTTCAACACATCGTGGATTGGGTTGATAGATTAATTGGAGGGGCTGGAGAAGATCCAGCGGTCATGGTCCATATCGGAACCAATGACAATGTTAGAGGTAGGTGGAGAGTCCATAAATGATTTCAGGGATTTAGGTCAAGGACCTCCAGGGTAGTATTTTCTGAGATATTGCCTGTACCAAGAGCCACACAAGAAAGACAATGGAAGATTAGGGAGGTTAACAAGTGTCTCAAGAACTGGTGTAGGAAGGAGGGGTTCGGGTTCCTGGAGAACTGGGCCGACTTCTCTGTCGGCTACAAGCTCTATCGTAGGGACAGGGGGGATGTGTTGGTGAGAAAGATGGCTAGGAGGTTGGAGGAGTGTTTAAACTAGGGACTGGGGGGAGGGTAATTACGTTATGGAAGTTGGGACTGGGGGAGGAATGGGAGGAGGGACTAGAACAGTTCAGACGGAAAGGGGTATGGTTAAAAATATACAAAAACCTGTTAATTGTATGTATACTAATGCCTGAAGCCTGATTAACAAAACTGGTGAACTGGAATTAGTGATGTGTGAGGAGGACTATGACATAGTGGGAATAATTAAGACATGACTGGATGATAGCTATGACTGGACAGTTAATGTACATGGTTACAGTCTGTTTAGAAAGGATTGTTAAACCAGAGAGGGGGAGCGGTCTGCCTTTATGTAAAGTCCTGTCTAAAGCCCACAGTCCGAGAAGATATAAGTGAGGGATATAAACATGTGGAGTCACTGTGGGTAGAGATACATGGAGCCAAAAACAATAATAAATTGCTAATAGGAGTTTACAATAACATAACATAGTAACATAGTATATAAGACCGAAAATAGACATTTGTCCATCCAGTTCGGCCTGTTTCCTACAAGTTGATCCAGAGGAAGGCAAAAAACCCCTGTGAGGCAGAAGCCAATTTTCCCCACTTAAAGGGAAAAAATTCCTTCCCGACTCCAATCAGGCAATCAGAATAACTCCCTGGATCAACGACCCATCTCTAGTAGCTTTAGCCTGTAATATTATTACACTCCAGAAATACATCCAGGCCCCTCTTGAATTCCTTTATTGTACTCACCATCACCACCTCCTCAGGCAGAGAGCTCCATAGTCTCACTGCTCTTACCGTAAAGATTCCTTTTCTATGTTTGTGTACAAACCTTCTTTCCTCCAGACGCAGACGATGTCCCCTCGTCACAGTCACAGTCCTAGGGATAAATAGATGATGGGATAGATCTCTGTACTGACCCCTGATATATTTATACATAGATATTAGATCTCCCCTCAGTCGTCTTTTTTCTAAGGTGAATAACCCTAATTTTGATAACCTTTCAGGGTACTGTAGATCCCTCATTCCAGTTATTACTTTAGTTGCCCTCCTCTGAACCCTCTCCAGCTCAGCTATGTCTGCCTTGTTCACAGGAGCCCAGTACTGTACACAGTCCTCCATGTGTGGTCGGACTAGAGATTTGTAAAGTGGTAGGACTATGTTCTCATCAAGGGCATCTATGCCCCTTTTGACGCAACCCAATATCTTATTGGCCTTGGCAGTAGCTGCCTGACACTGGTTTTTACAGCTTAGTTTGCTGTTTATTAAAATTCCTAGATCCTTTTCCATGTCAGTGTTACCGAGTGTTTTACCATTTAGTATGTACGGGTGACATGCATTATTCCTTCCCATGTGCATAACTTTCCATTTGTCAGTGTTAAACCTCATCTGCCATTTCTCTGCCAGGCCTCCAATCTATCCAGATCCCTCTGTAGGAGAAAACTGTCCCCTTCAGTGTTAATTACTTTACACAGTTTAGTGTCATCTGCAAAAATTGATATTTTACTGTGCAAGCCTTCTACAAGATCATTAATAAATATATTGAAGAGAATAGGCCCCAATACTGACCCCTGAGGTACCCCACTATTGACAATGACCCGATCTGAGTATCTACCGTTAATAACCACCCTCTGTTTTCTATTACTCAGCCAGTTACTTACCCACATACAGACATTTTCCCCCAGTCCGAGCATCCTCATTTTATATACCAACCTTTTATGAGGTACAGTGTCAAATGCTTTGGAGAAGTCCAGATATACGACATCCATTGATTCGCCACTGTCAAGTCTAGAACTTACCTCCTCATAGAAACTAATTAAATTCGTTTGGCATGACTGATCCCTCATGAAGCCATGCTGATATGGCGTTATTTGCTTATTTTCATTGAGATACTCCAAGATAGCATCTCTTAGAAACCCTTCAAACAGTTTCCCAACAACAGATATTAAACTTACCGGACTATAATTTCCAGGCTCTGTTTTTGGACCCTTTTTGAATATTGGCACCACATTTGCTATGCACCAATCCTGTAGAACATTCCCTGTCAGTATAGAGTCCGTAAATGTCACAAATAAAGGTCCGGCTATGACATCACATAATTTCCTCAGGATACGGGGGTGTATGCCATCCGGTCCTGGCGATTTATCTATTTTAATCTTTTTGAGTCGCTGTTGTACTTCTTCCTGGTTCAGACAGGGCACTTTTAATGGGGAATTTACTTTTACATTCTGCATTTCATCTGACAGTTTATTTTCCTCAGTGAATATATTGGAGAAACAAATATTTAATAGTTTTGCTTTATCCTCGTCGCTCTCTCCAACACCCCCCTCATTGCTATGTAGAGGGCCGACTCCTTCAGATTTATATTTTTTACCATTTATATAATTGAAGAACATTTTAGGGTTAGTTTTACTCTCTTTGGCAATGAATCTCTCGGTCTATAGTTTGGCAATTTTTATTAGTTTTTTACATATTCTATTTTTTTCCTCATAGTTTATCAGTGCTTCCTGGCTCCCCTCCTATTTTAGTGATGTATATGCTTTCTTTTTGTCATTTATTGCTTTTTTTACGGTTGTATTTATCCACATTGGTTTCTTATTGTTTCTTAGCCTTTTATTCCTATAAGGTATGTACCTCTCACAATTAGATGTTACAATGCTTTTAAAACTCTCTCATTTTGTGGTTGTAGTTTTATTTTTGTGGACTTTGTCCCAGTTAGTTAGGCCTATGGCCTCGCTAAGTTGGCTAAATTTTGCTGTTTTGAAGTCTGGTATCTTTGTTCCTCCCTTTAGAAACTGTCGTTTGAAGAATAATTGGAAGGTTATTACTTTAAGGTCACTATTTCCTAGGTGTCCCCCAACCTGCACATCTGTTGTTCTGTCAGGTCTATTGGTTAATACTAAGTCAGTATGGCTGTCCTTCTAGTGGGGTCCTGAACCAGTTGGGAAAGGTAATTGTCTTTGGCTATTGCCAAGAACCTGTTTCCTTTATGGGATGTACAGATTTCCAGTTTCCCAGTCTATATCTGGGTAGTTGAAGATGTTTAGCAGTAGATTTTCTGTGGACTCTGGTATATTCGGTGGTTTATAATAAACTCCTATTAGTAATTTATTATTGTTTTTGCTCCATATATTTCTACCCACAGTGACTCACATGTTCATGTCCCTCACAGATGTATTCTCGGATTGTGGGCTTTAGACAGGACTTCACATAGAGGCAGACCCCTCCACCTCTCCGGTTTGACGATCCTTTCTAAACAGATTGTTGTAACCTTTTATATTAACTGCCCAGTCATAGCTATCATCCAGCCATGTCTCAGTTATTCCCACTATGTCATAGTCCTCCTCACACATCACTAATTCCAGTTCACCAGTCTTGTTAGTCAGGCTTCTGGCATTAGTATACATACATTTGAGAGGTTTATGTGTATTTTTACCCTACACCTTTCATTCTGAACTGTTCTAGTCCCCCTTCCATTCCTCCCCCAGTCAGACTACCTCGCCCTGGTCTCTTTCTGCACTATCTTCCCTTCCTATAATGTAATTACCCTTCCCCTTACTCCCTAGTTTAAACACTCCTCCAACCTTCTAGCCATCTTTCTCTCCAACACAGCTGACCCTTCCCCATTGAGGTGTAGCCCGTCCCTACGATAGAGCCTGTAGCCGACAGAGAAGTCGGCCCAGTTCTCCAGGACCCGAACCCCTCCTTCCTACACCAGTTCTTGAGCCACTTGTTAACCTCCTAATCTCCTGCTGCCTTTCTTGTGTGGCTCATGGTACAGGCAGTATTTTGGAAAATACTACCTTTGAGGTCCTCGCCCTAAGCTTTGACCTAAATCCCTAAAATCATTTTTAAGGAGCTCCACCTTCTTCTAACTTTGTCATTGGTTCCAATATGGACCATGACCGCTGGATCTTCTCTAACCCCTCCCAGTAATCTGTCAACCCAATCTGCAATGTGTCGAACTCTAGCGCCGGGAAGACAGCACACTGTTCCAGCGATCACGATCTTTGTGACAGATCGCCCCTATGTGTTCCCCTAATAATGGAGTCTCCCACTACCAACATGTGTCTGGCCTGCCCTGCTCTCCTGGGCCCCTGCTTACTGGAGCTGACATTCCCCTGACTGGCAGAGGAAGTGTCCAACTGCAGCAGTGCTGTCCCTGAACTGTCATCGCCCATCCCTGAACCATAAGCCACCTAATATACCAGAGTCCACAGAAAATCTACTACTGAACAAGATAGACAAGGCTGCAAATCATAATGAGGTGGTTATTATGAGGGGAATTCAACTACCCAGATATAGACTGGGAAGCTGAAAGCTGTACATCGCATAAAGGAAACAGGTTCTTGGCAATAACCAAAGACAATTACCTTTCCCAACTGGTTCAGGACTCGACTAGAGGGACGGACATACTGAACTTAGTATTACCCAGTAGACCTGACAGAACAACAGACGTCCAGGTTGGGGGGCACCTAGGAAATAGTGACCATAAAGTAATAACCTTCCAATTATCATTCAAAAGAGCGTTTCTACAGAGAGGAACAAAAATGCCAAACTTCAAAAAGCTTAATTTAGCCAACTAAGCTAAGGCCATAGGCCTAACTAACTGGGACAAAGTCCTTTAAAAGCATCCTAAAATCTCATTGTAGAGGTACATACTGTATATGAATAAAGGTTGAACAAAAAGAAACCAATGTGGATAAATAGAACTGTGAAGAAAGCAATAAATGACAAAAAGAAAGCATATCAATCACTAAAACAGGAGAGTAGCGAGGAAGCTCTGAAAAACTATAAGGAAAATAATAGAATATGTAAAAAAACAAATAAAAGTGGCCAAACTAGAGACCGAGAGATTAATTGCCAAAGAGAGTAAAACTAACCCTAAAATGTTCTTCAATTATATAAATGTTAAAAAGTATAAATCTGATGGTGTCGGCCCTTTAAAGAGTAATGAGGGGGGAGTTGTAGAGAGCGACGAGGAGAAAGCAAAGCTGTTAAATATTTTTTTCTCAAATGTATTCACTGAGGAAAATAAACTGTCAGATGAAATGCTGAATGTAAAAATAAATTTCCCATTAAAAGTGTCCTGTCTGACCCAAGAAGAAGTACAACAGCGACTTAAAAAGATTAAAATAGACAAATCGCCAGCACCGGATGGCATACCCCCCCGTATCTAAGGGAATAAAGTAATAATAAATAATAAAAAAGATGACTGAGGGGAGATCTAATAACTATGTATAAATATATCAGGGGTCAGTACAGAGATCTATCCCATCATCTATTTATCCCAAGGACTGTGACTGTGACGAGAGGACATCCTCTGCGTCTGGAGGAAAGAAGGTTTGTACACAAACATAGAAAAGGATTCTTTACGGTAAGAGCAGTTAGACTATGGAACTCTCTGCCTGAGGAGGTGGTGATGGTGAGTACAATAAAGGAATTTAAGAGGGGCCTGAATGTATTTCTGGAGGGCAATAATATTACAGATTATAGCTACTAGAGATGGGTCGTTGATCCAGGAGTTATTCTGATTGCCTGATTGGTGTCGGAAAATTTTATTCCCTTAAGTGGGAGAAAGGTGGCTTCTACCTCACGGGGTTTTGTTTTTGCCTTCCTCTGGATCAACTAGCAGGATGACAGGCCCGAACTGGATGGACAGATGTCTTTTATAAGCCTTATGGCACTATATGTTACTATGTATAGAAGCCACGAAGTGGCCCCCATCATGGAGATTTTACAGCATATAACTACAGCACAACAATCCCAAAGCCGCTGAATTTACAGAATATATTTCCCTGTCGGTGCAGCAGGAGCGTATTCACCAAGCCACTTGTGAATGACTGGTCTAATAACTGTGGAAATGTCCACCCACAATCTAGTAGCTGGATTTACTGATTGAATTTTACCCTCCAGAAATGCAGTGAGGCTGCAAATGTACTTTATGGCAAAAATAAATGATTTTTGGCCATATTGCCCTCTCAGAAATACAGCGCAGGCTGCAAATGTACTATCTAGCACAAAAACAGTGTT